>PVLD010002935.1:0-153374 GCA_004027595.1 Dinomys branickii
CCAGCTAGGATTTTTTCCCAATTTGTGGGTTTTCTTTTTACTTTGCTGGTGATTTCTTTAGATGTACAAAAACTTTTCAGTAGGATGAGGTCCCAATTATTGATTCTTTGAAGTGTTTCCCTTGCAGCTTCGTTCTTGTTCATGAACTCTCTGCCTACTCCTATGTCTTCAAGATTTTTACCTACTTTCTCTTCCAATATGTACCTTAAATTTTTTAAGAAAAGTATCATATGCAAAAATGTGGTAGTAAATTTGAAAACACTGACAAATGTGGATAACTTTCTGGCAAAATATAAATTATCAAAATTCTACTCCCTCCCCCTCAAAAAATGGGCAATTTTCATGAACCAACTGAATATTGAAGATCTACAGTATTGCAAAACTTAGTAATTGGAAGTAAAATATAAGCTCAAATCACTTTCTTCAAATGAAGGCTGACCCATTTTAATATAAATTATATTACTTTAAAGTCTAAAGAAATATGAAGATGTCTTGAGAATCTGTCAATATGACTTCAAACCGGAGCGGATTAACACTAAGCCATCGTATTGCACAAGCTGAGCAATGCACACAATACCGTACCATTGGCCTTTTGCCTAATCCATCAGAGATGAAGCCTAAACTGACTCACAAACTTGTTCTGCTCATGAGAGAGAATAAAGGTTGCGTTTCTCTACCCTCTGTCTCTCTGTAAATGTACCTTCCAGAAAAGAGCCACATATGTGCCATAGTTGTTCCAGCCTTGGACAGAAGGACATAAATTCATGCTGCAGGGTTGCCTGGTAAGAAGCTGTTCTATAGTTCAGAGTAGATGAAGCTGTACAAATCTTGAAAGTTTGAAAAAAGAAAGTAAATTGACAATTATGTTTAAAAAAAAGTTAATGTGAAATAACATAGAAAAATTCAATAGACCAACATTTTGCAATAAGACAGACGTCAATGGATAGAACGGATAGAATGATGCTGTATATTCAGATGATATACACCAAATACCAGATGATACTTGATACGTCCAAAACTGCAGAAAAAAGTGTCTAAATTGAAAATTCAATGTTTTTCTAAGTACTAGGTGAATCCCAAACAGATCTACGTGAGGTGAGAGCATTATTCTGCCCCGCTGAAAACTGAAAGCAAGAACACTTAAAATTTCTTTACTCTGCAATTAATCTTTCTAAAAAGCAATGGGTCTCTGGTTAGAAAGCCAACATTAAAACACAAAGCACAGTGAGTTGTACAAGTTTTACAGGTTTGACAGTCTTACTAGAAACTTACTGGTCACAGAAGTACAGGTGTACACCGCCCCACTAGATGAGAAGGCAGTAATATGTGAGTCTCGGGAAGTGCACTGACCCTGAGGAACTGAGGGCGACAGCTGCTTGTGTTGGAAGGAAGCGCTTCCTCACCGTGCTGGAGCTGAGAGTTCTCAGCGACAGGAATGCTGAGGGCCAGGGCGATCACCGCCCAGTGTTCAGCCCGCCTCCCCATCCAGCTCCTCAGACCCCACCTGAGTCTGGCAGAGAAGCCCAGGCGCTGCTTGCAGTCGCGCGGGAATGGCAGCTCTGTCTCCTGGGCCGTGGTGGGAGAAAGCAACAGAACATTCCTCTTGTTATTTCTTCCCAGGGGTGGAGTGATGGGTTAAGATTTAACTCAATGCAATAATTTTTAAAAATTTTCCTCCCCAAGGGTTCCCAATGATAGTACCAGTACAATTTGATGACTAGAAAAACAGAAGTCAAGGCTCCAAGGATACTTAAAATTACCTGAGGACTCCTATAAATGTGTTTTTTTTTATCATCAAATGCAAGATTTTAAATGTGTTGTCAACGCTTAGGTAAAATAAGTGGAGAATGTAATAAATTAATATCGACTTTGCCTACCTGGTTCTCATATCTTCATGGGATATCACTGAATCGTTTGTGATGATGGAAAGGCTAAAATGAGGTTAGGTCCACAAGGGATGCCAGGTCTCCTGCAACTAACCAAGATCCACAATTAATTAAGTTCTAAATTTAGAGGTGTATGTGTGCGTGTGCACGTGCTGGAGATTACACCACACCTAGCTAAAGTGACATGCTCAAATCTTATTTTAATTTCCTGAGCCATAAAAAATCATGTCTTTGAATAACATTTAATTTTTTTTTTTGAGGCAGGGTTTTGCTACATAGCCCAGGCTGAACTCAAACTCACAGTGACCCTCCTGCCTCACCTCCCGAGTGCTGGGATTACAGATGTGAGCCACCGTAGCTGGTTTAATTTCCTTAATAAAGATAAAATATATTTTCTCATAAGACTTTTATTTTTTCATAAAAAATGCAGAAAAGAACTACTAGTATTGAACTTGGGGAAGGGGACACAGAGTGGAAGGATAGTCATGTGAATCAGTACCACAGTCTTTTGAATGGCAGTCTATTCAAGTTTTACACGGTATGTGTCCGTTGACCCATAACCTGTGCTTAAACAGAGTTTATAAATATAGTGTCATTTATTCATTCTGCAGTTTCTTCAGAATATTTTAATGAATTGATAGGCATGATTTCTACCTGATAGAGCTCAAAGTTGAGCAGTAGAGAAAACCACTTTATAGATGCAAATAACAAATTGTGCCATACTACCGAAGAAGCAAGTCAGGATAAATCATAAACATAATAGGAATGGGGGCGAGAGTGTCCACGTGTCAGGAGCAGGAAGGAAAGATCTCTCGAGAAGCAGGTAAAGTTATTACTTGGTGAATGAGAAGAAACAGAGAGAACCAAAGCAAAGAAGACCTGAGGCAGGGTTTTGAGAAAGGAAGACAAGGGGGAATGTGAAAGATAGAGATTCTGCGATTAGTTAGAGAAGTGTGGGGAGCCCTTCCCAGTCCCCGTCCCAGCCTACGAAGTTTATATTTGTAACCCCATGGAAAAGTTATTGGAATCCTAGTAAGTTAATTCCAATCTACCACTTCCAGTGCGACCCATGGTGAGAATAAAGACACTAGGGCATATTTGTAGTTATGGGACCCCAGGGGTCCTAAGTCCAGCCATGATGACAGCTGTCTGGAACAAAAGCCTTGATCCAGGACCAAGCCTGGATTTTATTCATTTTTGAAGAAGGGAGTGGCTGAGGATGAGTGACTGTGAGAGCCGTGGGAAGCAGGTGAGAGCCGTGAGCTGGGCTGGGTGAGAGGCCTGAAATCACCTCCGCAATATGCAGAGAGAAGCATCTGCAGAAAGAGTAATCTGCATAGCACAACTGAGGTAGTATCTAACGTTTTGGGGTCAATGCTTCAGCTCTGATGTGTGATCTTTTCAGCCCTGGGAAGTCAGAGCCTCTCATCTTGAGGCTCCATCACAGCCAACAGTGTGGAGCCCTGGCTTGTAATCATCCCGGCTCCCACATGGGAGAACAGAGGGATACAGGGAAACACACATCAGCACCCTGGCTGAACCGATTTGCATTGCTTAAAGCCAATTGAAGAGATAAGGAAAAGTCCTAGTCAGCTCTGTATGTATCAATACACGGAAACAGAGTCAGGTTCAGCCAAAACGGAGACAATTACTCCTCCTCCAAGGACAGCTGCCCAGGTGGTCCTCCACAGAGAAGGAAATAGGGAATGGATCAGGCAGCTACCAGAATCTGATAGCAGTTTTGATTCTGTTCCAAGTTTACGGAAAGTGTTGATCTTTTAGAACTCACACCTATGCTAGCAAGTGGCGGTGACCCGAAAAGAGGCAAGAAAGGAGAAGAGCGGAGGTACAGGTGTGCCGCCTCAGCTGCAGGAGCGCTGCCAGAGCTCTGGCTAGTGAGGCTCTCAGCGAAGGGAGGAATTACGCGGCTGCCAAATGCATTTTTAGGTGGAGCCGACCCTGTCACTTTCACCTGCAGCAAAGCACACAAACCAAAGACAAACTTTTTCCTAAAAGGAGCACCTCGCAAAAATACTGTACTCCCACCCACAACAAATTACCCAACCAAGCTAAAGCAGAGCAAAAAGGAGGTTGACCCTGGCCCACAGCATCAGTAAAATGTTTAAAAAGGTAGGTATACCCATGTTTACCCTCCTGGAGTCTAACCTTGGAGCAGTATATGATAAAAATTACACAACTCTTTTTATAAAGAATAACTGCAGGAATCACAAAAGCAAGATGATGTTCCACATCATCTAAAACGAAATTGAGTCAACAGCTCCCTTTTTGCTAAGTGCTAAAGCACCAATTGTTCTCTGCAGATACACAATTACACTTTCTGACTTGTCTGGGTGTCTCTACGTGATGGTCCTAATGGAAGAAATGTATCATTTCCAGGTACTACCTTTGCAAGCCATTTCAAGATGGATGTAGAATTTTGTTTATGCCTAATTTGTGAAACTAATAGGAAGTCAATTCATGAGTTTATGGACATTCAGGCATAATTAAACAGCAAAAAGTAGTAATGTGTGACACAAAGATTTATGACACACGTTTCCAGTCCAAACAAAGCAAAGCCAGTGGAGGCCTGCTAGTGAAGCCAAAGTTTAATTAGCATTTAGCTTTCTCTACCTGATGGACAAGAGAACTGCTGTAGATAATGAGCATTAGAAGCAGCGTGGAAACGTTTCTCAGAAGACACTGCCCATTTGGGTAAACAATCCCTCTTACTGCTTCACTTCTTCTGCCACAGTGTGACAAAGTTCAATTTCCAGCCAAAAGGGAAGGTTTCTCTAGCTTTTCTAACCTATAATCTACTGTACCTACTTTCCAATGCTATTTTCAATATGGTACATTAATTGAAATGCGATATACGCATACAACAAAGCTCCCTTTTAATGATTATTATTGTTATGAGTCTTGTTTTCATTTCAGTCTCCTGGGAAAGAGCCAGTTTCAACTTGAATGTAGGTTTCTGTGTTAGTCAGCTTTCCATTGCTACGACAGAATAATTGAGGAAAGTAATTTAAGGAGGAAAGATTTGTTTTGGCTCAGTTTCAGAGATTTTGATCTGTGGTCGCTTGGACCTATCATTATAGGCCTATTGTTAAGCAGGCTATCACCCTAGGACAAGATAGAGTCCCCAAGAGCCACCCCCAAGACCTAATCCCTTCAACTGGGTCCCATCTCCGCTGGTTTTCACTGCTCCTGGGAGTCCCTTCAGCTATGAACCCTCAGTGGGTTAATCCACTGTGGAATCCTTCATGATTCAGTCATTCTCAAAACCCCATCTGATGCATCGAGAACCAAACTTTCACCATCCAACCAGAAACCACTAGAAACCCTCCCTTCTTCCCTTTTCTAAACACAAATGAAATAGTACAAGAAAGTACCGCTTAGCTCAGAAGATACTGTGCAAATGTTTTCTCCCGTGAGAGAAATATCCAGACAACATTCCTAACATTATGTAAATGTGGTCTTAATCCCAGAGTGCTTTATCACCTTTCTCAGGTTCCTATCTTCCAAGGAAAAGCAAGTATGGGCTAAAAGCACTGTTGAGGGCGCATGGAAGAAAGATCAGAGAGTCCTAAATGCCTATGGATCACACAATGAAACCTGTCACTGCTTAGCTTGCATTACACCAAGTATGCTGTATTACCCTCCTACGTAGTGTCCATATCCTTACGCACCACTCCACCATGAAGCCTCAGATGGTATTTCAAAATACAAAAGTGAAATATTAGTGGAGTCTTTCATCTATGTTTGGGTAAGGGAGTGGAATGATAATTACCATTTTCAAACCCTAAATAATTAAATTTCTCAACAAACTGGAATGTTAGGAAAAGGTCAATCAGAACAAGCCAAGCTATACCTAGAATTTAATCCATAATGCAGCTTCATAATGATGACTACACTGCTATCATTTTTAAATCTCGTTCGTCTCATTAGCACTACAACATTCTGAAGAATTGCAAAATTATATCGTGGGAAAGAATTAAAAGTTTATTATTTGTCTTCCTTTCCCTGTCCCAAAGTTTAGAGTGTTACTCATAAAAGCTTGCTCTCCTTACAAAGTTTTTAAAATAATTTTCTTTTGTAGTTATAAAGGGAATACTTTATCATAACAGAAATAGGAGTGGAAAATATCTAAAGATACAATGAAGAAAATAAATAAAATACATCCATAATCCTACTCATCTGTGCTGAGTTCATTGTAGCACCAAAGTAGTCATTCACAATAGTATAAATGGATGTGACTATGTTCTGATAACATTTATTCACACAAAAAAATTATTTCAAAAGCAAAATTGTTCTGGTGGTAATGGCAATGGTTGTACAATGTGAACATACTCAATACCACTGAGCTGTACACTTAGAATTAGCCAAATGTTAGAGTTTATATTATGTCTGTCTCATCACTTTGCAGCCTTTTGGCTAAGATCAAGTGTAGTATCTGTTTTATCAGTTTAATAGATTATGTATATGTTACTAGAATTTAAGAAGAAATAAAAACCAAATTTTGCCTACAAGATTTTTTTTACAACTCTTGAACTATCCCTTGTAACCATTCTGTGGGCTGAGATATAGGTCAGTGGAATGAGCGCCTGCCTGTAATCCCTTCTGCCTAAATATTGTGATGAAATGGATTCCTCCAAACCAAGAAGCTTCTAATATTTGATTCATAAACACTTTCTTTTTTAAAAAAATATTTTCAAAGATAATATTGCCCTTCTACCAAGCCCTTCTTGGGATATTCTGGAACTTCTAAAAAATGCTTTTAACACTAAGATTAAAAAGCAAACAAATTAAAATGATGTCGGTAGTTTTTCCCCTCCCCTAACACAGCATAGAGGCCCAATACTGAGGAGCATACAAATATGCAACCGTAAGCAGCAGGACTGCTCCAGAGAAGACTTGGAGCAATGAAGGAAGCACAAGACAACCTATCTTGCCTGTCAGTCTAATCTTTTTAAACTTATAGCTGAAGAAAAGTACAACAGGAAAGATGTCATTTAGATATTATTAGAAATCTGATTTTGGAATACATCATATATTTCAAATATCCAAAGCACTGTAGAACTGTTCACTTCAACTTTGCTTCTAATTGCTTTTATTCAAAATCTGCATTAATATTTGCTGACGTGATTTTTTTCTTTGTAGATACTTTTGACAAAATGCACTCCTACTTAACACATTTTATTTAACACACAAATAAGTGCTCTGTGGATTTGGGGGATTTTTATATGCTTCATTCAGCTTCTCAGTTTTAGTTATGACCAACCATGAAAAGCCAACTGAATTCCTCTTCAGTGTGATCAGGGCTGGCTGTGCACTTCCACACCGTGATTAGCTTGTTATTCATCTGGGACCTTCCTATTCAACTTTGTCTTTAGCCTGAGAGCGGCTCTTTCAGGTTCCAACAAAGGATTCCATTGCTGTAGGAGCTGAGGTGTGTCTAAGTTTTTACCTGGGAGGAAGAGTGGTGCAAGTGTTCCTGATGAGACCAATCCTTGGTTGAGGGGGGAGGGGTCACCTAACAGGGGACCTGTGGACTCTGGAAGCAGGCAGCAGACTGCTGTAGGAAGGGCCTTCGGACATCCTCTGCAGACGCCTAGGCAGGCAGCCACGCGGCGGGTCTCTCCGATTTGTTCTCCAGAGAACAGAGACAATGGCTTGGCTCTTCCCCAGAGCCACAGGGGCTCTGGCCCTTTTGATGGTAAGTCCTGTCTTTTTCTAAAAGTTCTAAGCTCTCCCTGTTTCTTTCCTTATTGAATAACATTATAACTGATTCCTGAATTCATATTATAAATTCTAAAGCCATTGCATCACAAAATTTTGAGGATTTCTAATTTCTTCCGTGCTGTTTTTGAAATGCTATATTTGACAAAGAAAAGTAAAGCAAAAGGAAATAGATTTTAAAGTAAAAACTTAATATTCTCTTAGTTTGTGAGTTCAGTATTCCTAAAAGATTGTATCTCCACAACACCTTTATTTTCTTTGAACTGATGCTTTTATTCGTTTTCCTAACGCAAAAACTGAGACACAAAAGAGAGCAAAGACGCACCTATTTTCTAAGATTGCATGTCTCTTATTAAGTGTGTGACTAAGAACTCTGCGTGCCTGGTCTTGATGCCTGACATGTTTTCAACATAAAGACCGTTGAATTAAAATCAAAGTGAATTTTACTCCAGAGAGGTTGAGAGGATTAACAAAACAGTTTATATGTTTAACCATTATGTACAGAACACATCTAGCTTTTGGGGGAAAAAGATGCACAGCATTTTATAAGTCCAATATGTCTGTTGATGGGCAAAGTTATAAACAATGTTGTCTAATAGAGAAGTGGAATCTGAAGAGAAAAACATTAGCTTAGGTATTACAGGTTAGTTTATACCTTAACTACATTGTTATCAGTGACAAAAAAGTATGTCACAATATTATCCGTTATATGAAGATATCCGAATAGTTAATTACCACATATGAATATTTTTAAAATTCCTACTGCTAATCCTCATGCTGTCTATGATAATCTTATTTGGTCTTGACCTGTTGCTTCATTGTCTCACCTCAAAAACTTGAGATAAATGGACCTCCAGAAGTTACAGGAAGCTAGATCTCCAGAAAGAACATTCTGGAGCTGAGAATGTTGTCCATTTGATAGAGCACTTGCCTAGCATTCACCAGGTCTGAAATTCAATGCCCAACTCTACAAAAAGAAAAGCTTTCTAAAAATTAAAGCTCTACAGGCTGCCTTGTGTGGTAAAATTTCCCAGCACTCCCTCATAAAACAATGCTCTAACTAAGGACGGGTCCCACTCGTTCCTAAGACTGCTTGTGTTAGAACAATGTGACTGTTTTGACTTCCCAGTGAGTTTATTTGACCCCAAAATAGAAAAATACGACAGCTGACCGACATTCCCACCTTTCCAGAAGGGAGAATTACGGACTAAACCACAGGTAGCAGATAATCCATCAGTCAAAATCAGTGTGGAAACTCAGGAAATTAGGGGAGGCGCAGCCAGGGAAGCCAGAGCAGTAGGGGAACGAGGACAGAGGACTGAACCACCGTGACTCGGGTGCCCTTTTCTCTGCTTTAGCTGATGAACCACTCTCAGTCACCCCTCTTACCCTACGGTAGCTGTGAGGTCTTTCTGCTATGGTGGGTTTTGTAAAATGTGTAATAGTTGTCTTACAGTGGGCACACGGTTGTTTGAAGCATGAAGAAATGGTTGAAAGAGATCTTTCTTAAACCATAAAACCTCATTCAGTTCCCTGTAATCCTCATTATGAATGAAACTACGCCGTGTAGACGTTTCCCTCCACTCAGAAAAATTTTACAAGCACACACACACAAACATACACAGGCTATTTGAACAGCAACGTACAGTAACTTTAAGCAAAATATTAAAATAAGTAGTGTAGCCCTACCCTATTCAGTATGGCAGCTAGTAGCCGCAGGCAGCCATTAACCACTTGCAATGCCAATGGTCTAAGGGTGACACATGCTGTTAAGTGTAAAATATGCATTATATTTTGAGAACTTAATAGGAACAAAAGAATGAAAAATAAACATTAATGTCATGTTGATTAGATATTGAAATGATAGTATTTCAGATAGATTAAAATATTACTTAAATTAATTTTACTGTTATTTAACTTTTTTAATGTTGCTACCAAATATGTTTAAATGAGGTGACTGGCATTTCTGGGTCTGATTGTATTTCTTGGGGGCAGTAATGGTCTGCAAGTAATTCTGTTAGTGGAAAGCAGTATTAGTGGGGAGTGAGGGAGGTAAATAAGCCTCTGTGGCTCCAGTGAGATTTGAGATTCGATAAGGTGAGATAGGGCAAAGGGAGGAATCTTCAGTTTTCAGATGAACACAAGCAAAGACGGGTGTAGTCGGGGCATTTGCATGGGGCAGTGGACTCACTGGCTTGACTGGAATCAAAGTTTGTATTGGAGAATCTGGACCTGAATTGAAAAGCTAGAGGAGGGTGAGGTTGAAAAGTGCATTCTGTGAAGGCAAATGGAATCCTTTTAGAAACAGGGAACCACCCAGAGTTTTGAAATAGTGTGGTTATGGGGAATAAAAAGCAATACTCTCAGAATCATTGTTGAGTGGGAATGTACATCTTTTGTTGTTGAAGGGTGGGGTCTGAAAGTTGGAAGACCTGTCTGGAGGTTTTGAAGTAATTCCACCACCCAAAGACCATTCAAGGCACCTAGGAAGCTGAGCTGTATTAGCACAGTCATAGGTCTGAACCTATAGCTGTGTTTTTGACTCATTCCAGGCCTGGTGACCTCTACTGTCAAAAGTAGCTGTACCCCATTCCCACCCACTTAAAATGGCCAGAATGAGAGCAAAACCACCACATGTGACAAAAAAGCACTTTAAGAAATGCCAAGAGTCTAATACTCATTATATGTAATATTTTAATAGCAAACCTTGATAACTTTTTAATATTGTATCTTACTATTTGAAATGACCATCAACACTAGTTTGAGTAAGTCTAGAAAGGGCCTCTACTGTCTTGAGTTACAATATATCAAAAATAGTTGTGAGGTTAATTTTTATACTAACAGGAAAAAAAATAGAAGCTCCATTTTAAATTAATATAATGATGGATAAGGGAAAATAACATTTTCAAATGGAAATTTTCTTTAAAAATGATGAATTATTTGGAAGGGAAAGGCATGAGGAACATCTGCCCATTCCTTGAAAATATAATACTTACTAGTTTCTTGTGTTTGTCTGATCCATTTCACACAATACAAAGTAAAAATTTTTAATCTTTGGAAATAATTTAGTCTTCAAAGGAAACCATGAATCAATGATTTTAGGGGAAAAAGCAATTTAAATATCAAGTTACAACTAGAACGTATTGTAAATACAGCAAGCTGCCTGCAACCATCTTTTTTATAGAGCATCCCAAAGATAAATGTTTAGGAAAAAGATTTTAGGCTGAATGGCCCATTTCAACAAAAGAAAAACTTTCGAGGTATCTTTTCTTCCCTGGATCCATGGAACAATTGTTTCTATTGCTCATAAATATATGAAGATAAATTTGCTACTGAACCTCTCCAAAAGCAAAGATTCATAAATCAAAATAATCTTGCCAAGGGGTTCTACTCAGTGCTGCCTAACTTGGGCAGAAGTTGGGAAAGATGTCATTATTTCTCCCAGTTAGTCTCCTGCTTGCTTAATACCTGAAACTGGTTTTCACCTGGAACTAGGACACTCAGTGTCCATGAGGTTTCTCGTAGATGTTTTAGCCTTTGGCCTTTCCTTTTCCGTAAGGAGTCAAGCTAGTAGCCTAAGGTGCGGGCTTGCTTTGGGAAGCTCATCCCAAGGCAATTACCTGGGCAAGTGGTTACCGACTGTAATTACAGGATGAATAATGGAATCTGTCTAACACACATGTTCCTTACGGGACAGCTGTGCACTGCCAGGCTGTGTTTTGCACAACTCCAGTAGGTGTGTTCACACAGGCTGCAGTGTGCTGCAGCCTAAACACTTGTGCAGTGGAGCACTGCGTCTTTGCTCAAGAAAGAAAGCAGTTCTTGTCTACGGCCATACCACCCTGAACGCGCCCGATCTTGTCTGATCTCGGAAGCTAAGCAGGGTCGGGCCTGGTTAGTACTTGGATGGGAGAAAGCAGTTCTTGTGCACCTCGATTGTGAATAGTAATAAGAAGGCACCTCACATTAATCAAAGTGGCTCTTTTATATCTTTTTCTTTCTTTTTTTCTTATTTTCTTGGTCTGGTGACAGAAATGGTTAACATTTATTAAGCACTTACTATGGGCTACGACTAATGTCTGTTTATTCCTATTAATTCTGTCCTCACAACAAACCTATATGGCAAATAGGATTATTATTTCTTTATAACAGATGAGGAAACAAAAGAATTAAGTAATGTTCTCAAGTTATAAAGTTGATACATAGCTGGGTCTAGGATTCAAGTTCAAGACCCAGTGTCCAGTTTTATATTACCCCTTGTGACTACTGACTACACAGCATTCAAAAGGAATATTCCTCCAAGGTCATTTGCTTCTCTTAGCATCCCTATCGTGATACAAAGTCATACTTTCTAAATTAATTGAGTTTGTAAATCAGTTATTGGAAATTGAATTGTTTGCAATTAAATAATTTCTAAATAAATAAGCATATATAATTTTATTCAATTAAGGAACTTACCTTGATGAATACAAAGTTTATTAGAATGTTTTAGAAACCTTAAATTTAAAAATTCAGTAAAGCATTCCTGATTTGTGATGGCTTGACTTTACAACAGTGACAAATATTCAACTCTTGCTAAGTGTGGGCAGCACATGCCTGTAATCCCAGCACTTTGGGAGGTGAATGTGGGAGAATCATGAGTGTGAGGCCACCCTGGACTACAAACGGAGACCCTGTCTCAAAAAAAAAAAAAAGAACCATTAAAAAAAAACTTCTTAACTTTACAACGAGAAAGCATGTCCATACAATCTATGTTTTTCACCTGCAGCAAAATATTCAGTAGTTTACATGAAGTAGTTAACGTTGTATTATGAAATGAGCTTTGTGTTAGATGACTTCCCCAACTGTGGGCTAATGTAAGTATTGTGAACATGTTTACAGTAGGCTAGGCTAAGCATGATGGTCACTAGGCTAGGTATATTAATGTGTATTCAACTTCCTATTCCAACTTACCATGGGTTATCAGAACATATTCCATCATGAATGGAGGAGCATATATATGGGGAGCAATCAGGGAGGATAAACCACTCATTTCTTCTGAGTTTCACATTATATGACTTACTTATCAAACATGTACTGAGGGATCTCTGTGATCTGACACATTCACAATCACTGTAATTCATCCATTATAACAATAAAATCCATATATGAAATTTTCCCAAAAATATTAATACATACTAAATCATATTTAAGATGAGTGATTTCTTTGACTCATGCAATTCATTCTATGTTTCCCCAAGGGGAGTGAGAATCATTACCTTTCTAGAGAAGGGAAGAGTAGTCTTGGCCTAGCCCTGTGAACTAGCCCCCTGCACCCAACCCATAGTACAATGATGGGTCCCCTCCCACGCTGAAGTTTGAGATAACTAAACAAAATCTTGGCTAAGTAGATAGGTTTAAAAATCTATCCATGTAAGAGGAGAGGGGTGAAAAGGGGCTTAGGAAAAGGAATAAGATGTGTTATGTACATGTACCAATTCCCTACAAGGAATGGAAACGTACCACACACATGTACAAATACAATACAGTATAATAAATATAGCCATATGTATTTCAAATTATACCCTGTACAGACCTACTTTATTCAATATGCACATTAATGATACAATTGTATTGTTTTTATTAGCAAATAGAGCATAGATATAAAATTTCCTATCTTTATGCTACCTTATAATCAGAAATAATAATTAGATTCTCTTAATTTAATATTTTAATTTGTATCTATACCAGAGCATTTAGCCTATATCAGTGCTTTAAAAATCATAGAATCAGAATTTATAAGTTTGGAACAAGAAGAAAAAAAATAGTAATTTTCAAGATAATAGATGCTTTTTTCACATTAGTATTCTCAATTCAGACTACCAAAAGAGACAACTTAGTTGATTTAAATTATTAGGAAATTATTTTCATATTTATTTGCTCAATGTAGGCTTTCCACAATGTGTATTATAATTGTTAAAAACAATATATGATACATGATAAATTTATATAATTTTTATTTGTCAAAAATTGTTTAAAAATAATAAAAATAATTATATTGGAAAAAAGATAAATACCCATTGCATAAGTATTTATTATCTAAAATAAATTTTTTAGAAAATACTATTCTGAACAATGTATGGCTGTAATTACATTTCTAAATATCTAAAGAACATTGTAACTTTCAGCAGTGTTTCTTACCAACTACCCTTGTGTTCCTAGAGGGAAAAAAACAAGTTTTTATGACGTTTCCTAAAATTAGGGAATATCTTACTAATGGTCTGATTTTAAAAGACAGGAAACAGTAATGATTTAGAATGAACAAATTTCTTTAAGTCCTCTCAAATCCAAGGAAAGATTGGGAAAAAAAAAACACAACTGTCTACAATATTAATTCTCCATAGTTTAGGGCTGCCTTTTCTCTGCTTCCCAGAAAAAGAGAAATGGCACCTTAACACCTATGAGAAGAACCTTTCTCTGTGGGGCTAGTAGAAACATGATTCATATTTTCGAGATGACTCCAGCTTTCCTGTAAAGAGAAGCAGGCTTGGCCCGTCCCTCCCCTCACATGCGACTGAGTCTTTCTTCTTAGGATCTGAGAAAGGAGTTGTTCAATTATTGCATTGCTCTGGTCTTTGCTCCCAAGTGTTAGGCACTGCCTAATAATGAGCCCCAGTGTTGTAAAATCATCATAAGGCATGTTTTAATGGCCCTTTTCATGAGCATTTGGACACACACTCTTTAAAATCACATTTCAGCTGAAATGTTTAGAATGGAAGAGTCCTGATATCCCATGTCTGGCATAAGTACTCCTTCTATTCAACCTTGGGCTCCTCTATTCATTAAAACCTCTGAAAATAAACAGGGTAATAAATCTTCATTGTTTCAAGAACAACCTCACCCTTTGGCCAGACATAAATCTAAGTTGATTTGCGTATAAATTTCCTCCTGTCACTATCTGGAGACTTTCTATTTATTTTTTTATGTATCTATGACAACTGTTGCTAGAATTTGGTGTGGTGGTGATGTCCACTACCTGAAATTAGGCTGCTGAGGTTCAAATCCTGGCTGTACCGGAACCATTTACTAGGGAAAATACGGTATTTATTATCTTCTATCTCCATTTCCCCACCCAAAAAATTAGGATTATAACAAGACCCTCCTTCCGATGGCTGCTGTGAAAGTTCAAAGAGAGAAGTATGTCTCTATGAGTAAATATTAGTAAGTCACATAAGAAACATTAGCTACTATTATAACTCTTCTACTTTTTTCTTCTGGTTTAGTTTCCACAATAATTTTCCTGCCACATTTACTTCAAAACACTTAATCAGCAGGTAGCTGTTAAATATCTACTGAGGAGGGAAAAAACAGTAATAATATAAAAGCATTGGTTTGGAAAGTTTACCATTCTCCTGGTTTAGCAGAGAAATGTTTTTAAGCACAAATAAAATAAGCAATAACAAACCACGGGCCAGGTGTGGTATTGCATGCTTGTAATCCCAGTTCTAGGGAGACTGAGGCAGGAGGGTCACCATGATTTCAAGACCAGCCTGGAATACAGTGAGACCTTGTAAAAAACCAAAAATAAATAATGAACACAGGGAGCCACCACGGGCTAAGTCCCATAGTTCAGCGTGTGAAATGCAGACTTAGAAAAGGAGACATGAGAAAAGATAGCTTGGTAGAGTTTGGTGGAACATGAAAGAATCTTAAAGGATGAGTAATGTTGCGGTGGATAGACAGGAAAGAGGAAGGTATTGCAGGTGGAAAGCAAGAGGGAAACTACAGGTGAAGGTCCTGTACCTCTTAAGAAACTGAATCTGTCTGACGTTGTTCTTCTCGCATTTAATGTTTTCATACTGGTAGTATGAAAAGTAAGCTCAATATTTACATTGAAGTATAAGGAAGAGAGGAGGAGATCCATGTTCCACAGCAAACAGTAGCTGTGAACAGAATAGCATCCCCTCATCTTTCATAAAAAGTTCCATTCTCTAAGCCAGACTAGCTCCAGTCCTCCCCACCCTCATTCATCTAGAGAAAATGTCCTGTGACTGGGGCTAACCCAGGCTTGCCTTGATTCAAGTCGGGTGGATAGGCCCTGGCTTTTAGTAAGCTTCTGTGACCACTTGCTGAATTCTGTTGCAGTGATCCTTGCTCCCCAAAGCAATGCCTTCAATGGCTGCAGGGAGCTGTTTATAGAACAACCACATAAAAAAGAATGTTTGGTTGCTATAGACAGCTGCTAGGTATAGTTGTACAAAGTCCAGTAGGTCCTTCTTTGTATCACTAAAATTCTGTTGTCAGATTAAAAACCTGGAGTAAGTTGTTTACATGGAGGGCAATATTCCTCTCGCGGGTAGAAGCTTATTGTATGACTATTGCTTCTCCAAACCGGATTCTTCAGAAATAGAAACAAACTATTACATGAACCATAGACTGTAACAATCAGGATTATTAACTTTATGTGATTACTTATTTGAAGAATGCACATGTAACTTGACTCCATTTACATCTCTACAGGTCTTCGTATTGGTTCATGGAGAACTGTGGATAGAGGTAAAATACGAGAACATTTTTGTGATTAAAATAAAGGTTTTAAAAAATTAACATTATATTTCAAAAAAATAGTTAATGCTTAAAATTCTTTGATAATTGTAAAATATATAAAATTAAAATTCTAGTAACTAACCTATGTGTACTTAGAAAAAAAGTCATCTGTACATGTCAGTAGTGTCTGCTTTATCTCATGCATTCTTTTTCTTTATCTGTACAAATCAGCAAGTCACTGGGTGTGGCTGCGCACGCCTATAACCCCAGCACCCAGGAGGCTGAGGCAGGAGGATCGTTGCATGTTCAAGACCAGCTTGGACTAGAAAGGGAGCTCTAGGCCGGCCTGAACTGCACAGCGAGACCCTGCCTCAAAAAGACAAAACCAACAACAACAAAAAACCACCACAAGTCAGCAAGTCGCATCCCCATATGTCTAGAAGTTAGATATTGTATAGTATATAAAACATGTATAAAATATGATTAATACCTAATACTAGAAATCATGTAGCTTTGTAAAAGTCTTACCTATTTGAAGTTTCTTCCTTGACAAAGAGTCAGAGTAAATTGAACACCTAACAGTCTAAGGTATCTTGAAACTTAGGAAGTTCCTCAACTTAGGTATCCATAACCAATATTCAAAGCAAAAATCACCACAATATGCATGACAAAATGGGACTCTTTCTACATCAGACAAAAGAGCCACACGGAGAAGAGGAGACAGCAGTTCAACAGGGCAAAAGGAGGTATAAACGTGAGTGGGTGAAATTCGCAACGCCCTGCAGAGAAAGAGAAGACAACTCCAAAAGAAACCCCATTGCCAGGGTAAGTCATATCGGTAGGGCCAGTGTGGATTTTTAGAATAAATGTGTGATATGTACATTGAACTAATATGGTGATTCCAGTTAGCAAAATGCAGACAGGGGAGTCCACAGGACAGATAAACTAGTATCGCTAACAAAAAGTAAAAAAATAACAGTAAGGGGGAAAAAGGTGGAAGAATGATAATTCCTAGGGTCATAAAATAAAACTAACGGGCACTGTTGACCAATTTTAATATATAAGCCTACTTGGATGTAGATTCTAACAAACTATAAGGAAAAATATAGAGAGATAAAATAATCAGAGAGCATTGGGAAAAAATTGGATTGGCCATGTATGAACAATTGTTGAAACTGAGTGATGAGATGTATCAGGCTTAGTGTATTATTCTAACCTAGTGTGTATATTTGAAATCACCCTAGTAAAAGGCTTAAAATCTTAATAATGAAAAGCAATTCATCATATTTTGACGCCTGCTATAAAATTGTGTTCCCCTTCCCCCCTCCATTTCCTCTTCTTTAAACTTAAATAAACACCCTTTTTTTAATGTCAGGTAGGGAGTGAGAATTTAGAAGTAGCAATCACAATATTAATTGTCTTGGATTTTCACAACAATTTTTGTTTATGGTGCTTGGATAGAATCTGAGGCTTGCACATGGCAGACAAGTGCTGTACCCTTTGAGCTACACCTCAACACATCTCTCAACATTTTAACATCACCACGGTGGCCACAATCTGAGCAAATATTCTAAAGCCCAAATAATTAACACATACGGGTTAGCACTTGTCCACAAAAGTCACACCTTGCCTTTATTTCATCTTCCTACCATGTTACACAGGAAAGATAAAGATAAAGAGGGTCAGAAAGAGGGGATCAAGTGAACAAATGACATTAGATTAGAGATGGAGGGAAATGGGGAAGAAAAGGCCTGAGCGATTGTCACCTTAACATTTTGGGTATTTTTGGTTGCAGATCACTTCAGATTTCCAAGCAACGCAGAAAATTACCTATAGAATTTCTGGAGTGGGAATCGATCAGCCCCCTTTTGGAATCTTCATTGTTGACCCAAACACTGGTGAAATTAATATAACAGCGATTGTTGATCGAGAGGAAACCCCAAGCTTCTTGGTAAGTCTATGCATTCAACACTTTCATGTGGATTTCATGGTTTTAGAAAGTGACCCACTTACTAGCTAATGTAGAAGAGAGATAAGTACATGAATCAATCCAACAACTAGCAACACGAGCCCTTCTACAAAGAGTCTCCACTGGGGTTTGATAACCTGAGGCCAAGTGCATGAGTGAGGACCAAACTCCAGCACCCCACTTGCCAAGAGCTTCCTTCTGACATGAAACACATCAACCAGGAAAAAGAGATAACTTGCCCAGTGGCAAGAGTGGGTACCCTTTTTCCATTCTCTTCATCATTTCACTAAGGGTTTTCCTTATTTACACAAAAGTTCCACACATACGAGCAGAGGCTTTGTTTCTAGGAGTCTTAATAATATGCAGAGTAACTTGGCAGAGTAATAATTAACATTCCTTCTGTTTGTAGATCACGTGTCGAGCTCTAAATGTCCTAGGACAAGATGTAGAGAAACCACTTATATTAACAGTCAAAATTTTAGATGTTAATGATAATGCTCCAGTATTTTCACAACAAATATTCAAGGGTGAAATTGAAGAAAACAGTGCTTCAAGTAAGTCTTATAGTATCTACAACTTCCAATTCATCTATTTTTCAATACAAGTACCACTATAGTTTATCATTTTTAAGAGCTAATTTACTTCATTAATTTCTGAGTTGTTTTGCAAAAAAAAATCATCAAAAATAATATGGTTCTTCTTGCTAAAACTTGTGGTTGAGCTAATAATTCACCACTGCTGTATTTCTAGATGATAGTCTTATTATGAGGTTGATGGTGTGTATTTCTGTATCTACGAGCTCTGTGGACATCCAAAGCTGAAGAGGCTACCTTAGCCTGACATACTAGTTGGGGTGTTTTAGATGTAAAAGATACAAACATACTTTACTTGCATCATTAGTAAAAATAATCATAAGGCCACCCATCAAGGGAAGCCATAAAGACAGAAAATAGCCTTTACCTCCATCAAGCCAGAACTGGGAGATTTTTGTGGAAGGTGGCACAGTTCTACCTGGTTGAGAAATGAGGAAACAGATATCACAAGTGACATGTAATATTTTTGTGTGTACAGGTAACTTTAAGACACAGAAAATCCATGTGAGATTACAGTAAATAACGTGAGCATTGTAATGTTGCTCTTTATGGATTCTTTAATGAACATTTTCCTGTATTCCTAGACTCACTGGTGATGATACTAAATGCCACAGACGCAGATGAGCCAAACCACCTGAACTCTAAAATTGCCTTCAAAATCGTCTCCCAGGAACCTGCAGGAACACCCATGTTCCTCATAAGCAGAAACACGGGAGAAGTCCGTACTTTGACCAATGCTCTGGATCGAGAGGTAAAGCAAGTGATTTGGAGGCATTCAGAAATAAAGGATTTGATTGAAGAAACTGAAAAGAGGTGACCCCCTTTCATCTGGGAATTAAAGGAGAAAGAAAAGAGGCTGCTAGTAATTCCTGGGGCCAGCCTAGGCACATTGTTCACCTTCTTCAGTGTGATTCTGTGGGGTGGGTGGGATGTAGACCTGGGTCGTTCACATCCAGCGTACCCAACACATACAAGTGGAAGTCAAAGTGTGACAGCAACAGAAGGTGTTGGCGTACTGGACAAAGACTGCACTGTGACTAACTCCTACATGACAAAGGAAAAGAGAAATTGTAAGATGAAGGGAGGAATTCCTCTCTGGAGTAAAGCCTTCTTTGAAGTCACACTTTTATTTAGGCTTTCCCTTTTACTTTAATCCCTGATTTCAGAACACCACAAAATCCTGTCTCTCTTTTCTCCCCATCACTTTACTGTCATCCGTCTCTACCAAGGCTACGTCTTGTCAAACTCCACATTGCTTTTGTACAAACGATGGTACCAGTAGACTAGCAGGATGATACTCAGGTAAGCTTCTCTCAGACAATTATCCTACCACACTCATTGCCCATTTTGGCTCTAAAGGTGCAGCCATCAGATGCTTACGAAAGAGAAAAGCACGTTATCCCTTCAAGATTTCCACCCAATCATTCAGAGCCACGTAAGCCTCCTCCGTCATGGGCAGCTGACAGTACATGTCATCCATGAGTTCTGAACTTCGGTATTTACACTGCATTTCCCATAGGAAGCAAGGAGAGGCCATTTATATCTCGGAAGATTAATCATGATTTTTCTCTCCAAATTTAGCAATTTAGCAGCTATCGTCTGGTTGTGAGTGGTGCAGACCAAGATGGAGTGGGACTATCGACTCAGTGTGAATGCGAGATTAAAGTGAAAGATGTCAACGATAATTTCCCAATGCTTAAATATTCTCAGGTACACCTACTGTTCCTTGAAAGGCAATACATACATACATATATATATATATATATATATATATATATATATTCACCCAAATTCAGTATTTGCCTTCTTATTGGCTTTTATGTTTTCTGGACTTTTCTTTTAAAAATAAGCTTTTCTAAAATATAAGAGTTCAGAGGCCAGGTATAGTGGCACACACTTGTGTACAGGACTCACTCAGGAGTCTGAGGCAAGAGGACTGTGAGTTTGATGCCAGCCTGGGCTACATAGTGAGTTCAAGACCAACCCGGGCATCTCAAAAGAAAAAAAATGTGTCTCAAAAGAAGGAAAGAATGAGAACAAGAGAAAAAAAGAATGAGAGACAGAGACAAAGAAAATAAAAAATTCAGGAACCTATAAGAAGATAATATATAATTTGAGAAGTAATGATAATGCCATTTAAAACAAATATAATCTCTAGGTAAAACCTTGCATTGAATCTTAAATTTGGCTTTTCTCTTCTTTAGTACTCAGCGCGTATCGATGAAAATACTCTCAGTTCTGACTTACTTCGATTCCAAGTGACAGACTGGGATGAAGAATACACAGATAACTGGCTGGCCGTGTACTTCTTCACCTCTGGAAATGAAGGGAAGTGGTTTGAAATAGAAACTGACCCAAGAACCAATGAGGGCATCCTGAAGGTGGTGAAGGTAGGGTTTGAGTTTCCTTCTTACAAACAGACTATACTCACCCAAGCCATCATTTCTACAAATAAACCTCATCAATAATAATGACATTTCATCCTATAAACATATAAAAGTACATAGAATTTTAAAAATTATCCCATGACCCCATGACCTAAAGGCCTCTCTTAACATGTTGGTTCATCTATTTCCAAGCTAGCACCATTTCAGTAGTAAACATACAGATACACACGTGTTGATGGGCGTGCATGCTTTCATCACAAGAAAGCTAAACACGTGTCCTGACCTAATCAAATGCACTGTCTGCATTTAGATTGAAGCTAGGAGGAGAGAAGAATGCATGGAATTATGGCTTGTGAACTTGTGAGCCTGCTTTAGGAGAGTTAGCTAGATCATCAGAGGGAAAAAACCACACAACTCCTCCTAGACCTTGGGAATTTATGAACAAAATCTGCAAGATAAAAAATGAAGGCTCCCTTTCGCATGTCTCACTATGACAGGCTGCCTATCCAAGATAATGCAAAGACGTTTCTGCTTGGGTATGGTATAAGCAGAAGGAATAATGACTGCTGACATTTCTTGACATAGGACTGTAGGCCTCATGGGAACTTCTTCCATCATTTAACTCCAGTGGGATGATGGACCCATACTGTTCCTTTATGAAAGGAGTTTCTAGAAGCTGTGTGAAGGGTTTCTTTTTATTCTACTTTTTAGAGGGAGCGCTACCACCATCCACACTTAGAAAAGTTTTGCTCTGAACTCCCAGCAATGCTTGGAAATGAGATAGTTTCTATCTCTTATATTGGGGTCACTCAATGTCCCAACGTCCTTGATGTTATCTTTTAGTCATGACATTCCCTCACAACACACAGCCAGCCGCCAAGTTCTGCCTAGAAGCTCACTGTGACGCATCCCCTCCTCTATCTGTAGCCCCCTATCCTCCAGTCCAGCCTTGCTTCCCCTGTCCTAGAAAACTGCAGCGCTCCTGAGTGGCTGTGTCTACCTCCCACCTCTGCTTGACTTCATTCCTTACACTACCACTTGTCCACCACATTTTTCGCAAATAACAATTTATACCACTTACTCTTCTCTTTAGAACCTGGCTGTAAAATAATCCCTCAATCCTATCAAAGTCAACTTTTCCCAGACAGCAAGAATGTAGCAACAAGTAGCTCAGTGGCATGATGGGTAACTCATCGCCCAGGGAGCAGAGGCTCATAAAGTCCCCTCTAGTGACTAACCGGTAACCAACTGCAGCCCTTCAAGATGAAGGGCGCCACTGTGTGTGATGCCCTTCCCTG
The DNA here is from genome assembly GCA_004027595.1 of Dinomys branickii. Classification (NCBI taxonomy): domain Eukaryota; kingdom Metazoa; phylum Chordata; class Mammalia; order Rodentia; family Dinomyidae; genus Dinomys; species Dinomys branickii. The sequence continues at coordinate 22,399 of PVLD010002935.1, forward strand.
TCTGCAGCTAGCTTATTTCCTCTCCCCTTCTGCAAGGCTGGTATCGCAAGCGCTTTCACCTCTGCCCGGAGGACTTCTCAGTCTCCTGCAACACCCTGCTCAGACCTAAACTTCCCAGAACCCTTCCAACTCTCCCAAGGAGGAATCCCTCGCTTTCACACATCGGCCCCATAGTCCCATCCTCTCTTACCTGCTGTATTATATAATATGCAGTTCACACATTATTCTTTTCCCCCAGGAAATACTGAGCACACAAAGCCAGTCTTGCAAAGTTAAAACACATCCACACCTCTTGCCTCAATTTTATTTTTAGCGATAAGCAAATGTAACCCAAATTAGCATTTCTTTATCATCCTCAGGAAAAAAGAAAGACTACTGAATGAGTAAGGTTATTCTAGGCTTTCTCAGGCCTCATTTTGGGTCATTTTTAAGAGGGTTAAATGTATTACCATGCAAGGCACTGAGAAGAGTCCTGTGAAGGGTTGGTGGGACACCCACTTGCTGCTACGCAGAGGCTGTGGCAGCCCAGGCTGTTAAGACAGATTCCCTTCATGCCGAGGAGCTCGGAGGTCAGGAAAGACATCCTTCATCTGGGGCCCATGAGGACTCTGTGACTTGACCACAGCTGCCCTTTACAGGAACGTTTTGTGGACCTTGATGTGTTCTGTCTCACAACAGCCTAGTGAGATAAGGTCTGTTTCAGAAGAGAAAAACTGAGAATCAGAGAAGTTGAACATCATCCCCAAAGGCACAAATTTCTTAAAAGGTGGCAGAAACAAAATGCAAACCACATTATCAGGACAAATTCAGGTTCTTCCCACTGCACCCTGCAGCCCAAAGAGAGTGCAACGATGCTGCTGTGTTAGTCCCCAAGGCAGGCACCCTGGTTTGCAAACATCAGTTACCAAGACCAGGCCTTGCAAGAGGCCTCACACTTCTCTTTCTTGACGCTACAATGACTTCTGAAGCGTGTTGCTGTGTGGCAATAAAAGGACCCGCCCACTGCACCTCAGTAGACCTTCCTCCTAGGGCAGTCAGGTTCTGTCTCTGACATTTCCTTTCTTTTCATTCTGCCTCCAGCCTCTAGATTATGAACAAGTCCAAAGCATGCAGTTTAGTGTTGCTGTCAAAAACAAAGCCGCATTTCACCAGTCCATCATCTCTCAGTATCGAGTTCAGTCAACCCCGGTCACAATTGAGATAACCAATGTCAGAGAAGGGATCTCCTTCCGTCCTACTTCCAAGACGTTTTCTGTGAAGAAAGGTATAAGTGCTACGAAACTGATTAACTATGTTGTGGGAACATATGAAGCCATCGATGAAGACACTGGCAAGGCCGCCTCATCTGTCAGGTATGACTGTTTTTATGACATCTTACTATTCCTTGGCTTAGTTTGGATCTATAATTTATCACAACACAATGCATGGACAAATATATGCCAACAATGGAGAAATAAAAGCAACAAAGATATGGAGCTGAATAACTCAATAAGAAACATGGAGATAAGTCATTAGATTATGCTGCCGGGCGTGGTGGCGCACGCCTGCAATCCTAGCACTCAGGAGGCTGAGGCATAAGGATCACTGAAAGTTCGAGGCCAGGCTGGGCTACAAAGCGAGTTCAAGAGCAGCCTGAAATGTGTAGTGAGACCTTGTCTCAAAAAGACCAAAAAAAAAAAAAGAATACATTATGCTATGTGGAAAGTTAACCTAAGTTAAAGTGTAAACTTAAAAAACTGCATCAGGTTGTCAAGTATGATCAGGAAACACTTTTCAGAAACCTCCAGCTGAGTCTTACAAAAATTTAAAGTTTATCAAAAGACCACGTTTCCATCATATAAAACATTATTGCATACGAATCCCAGGAACATAGAAAGATGACAGGTAGAGATAGATAGACGATACATGACAGACAGACAGACAGACAGATAGAAAGATTCCTAAAGCAGAAGGACACCATGCAAATTAGTCACTGTATCATAAAGAGCAGGGACATAAGTATTTTACTTTTTTTTATAGAGAGGAAAATCAAGTTACTAGGATAATACATATTTAAAGATAACAAAATGGCTCATCCGTTTCATGGTATTTTCATGACATCTTTTATAAGCTCTTATTTCAAAGTCACATTTTTAGCATAAATATATTAAATATGAAATGAGTCACTGTCATTAAGTAAGCAACATTCTATATTGAAAGAAAACTGTTATTTTTTCCTGTTATAAAACAGATATGTCATGGGCCGTAATGATGGTGGTTTGCTAATTATTGATCAAAAAACTGCTCAAATCAAATTTGTTAAAAACATTGCCCGGGATTCTACTTTCATAGTTAACAAGACACTCACAGCTGAAGTTCTGGCCATAGACGGTAAGAAAACTATTTCAATGGCTTTTAGAGAAGTGTTACTCCAATTAGCATTGCTTCATAAGTAGAAGATTATGATTACTTCACCTATTTCCTTTGTCTCTAAAGATCACTATCTTAGGAGATTCAAGGCTTGAAATCTGAGGCCAGAGAACCTATGCGAAGTCTAACTTCTCAGTGCAGTTTGTAATACCAGTGAATTCTCTTTGGTCCTTATTATTTATTACGAGTAAGGGAAGATTTTTTTGATCTTCAGATATTTCTGGATTTGAGAGGATCAGTGTAGATTTCTACGGAACCTTGTGCAGTGGCATACATGTTTAATCCCAGTACTATGGCAGGCTGAGGTAGGAAGATTGCAAGCTCAACTACTCTCTGGACAACTTCGCAAGAACTTGTCTCAAAATAAAAAAAATTAAAAAAAGAGGATCTGGGGATGTAGCTAAGTACCAGAGAATGCCTATCAGGGAACTTCAATTCAAATGTGAAATGCCTTCATAAACTACCTATAGAAACATTCTATATTTATATCTTGAACAGTAAAATTTCCTTATCTAGAATGTTTTAAAGTACGATTTATTAAGCATGTATATGAGCAATAAAATTTCCGTATCTAGAATTTTTAAAGTACAATCTATTGAGCATATATATTTTCCCAAGTATTAAAATTAGTTTATGATCAATGCAATAAACAAACACGAAAGAAGAATCAGAATTATAAATCAAAAATATTCCCACTTGGGAAAACTACAGAAAGCCATAAAGGTAACAAAGAAATGACTCCTAATATTACCAACAAGAGAGTTTTATTTTATTGTTTTTGACTGTCAACATTTAAAATTTTTCGCAAACATTTATATATTAGGTATTAAAAATTGTTTATTCCAAATACTTTGACCCAGTCTTTAGAAACAAAAATTTTTCACATGCTGATTACAAATGAAATTAATACTGTTTCAAAAGCCATTATGGTGCCAGGTGTGCACGCCTGTAATCCCAGCACTCGGGAGGCTGAGGCAGAAGGATTGTCGCAAGTTCAAGGCCAGCTTGGACTACAAAGTAAGCTCAAGGCCAAGCTGAACTGTATAGAGCGACCCTGTCTCAAAAAACAAAACAGAAAAAGAAAAAAGAAAAGAAAAGCCATTGTGGATTTGTGTTGATTTCATTTGTAACCAGTAAATTAATCACCTTGCAAGTCTTAATTTCGAGACTTCAAGTCTTGATATTAAATTAGGAGGTAATGTTAGTCATAAAAAATTTCTCTTTAAAAGACACACTAACTTGGCTGCAAGGAAGAACAGTTTAAAAGATTCTTTTTGTTGTTACAACTTTATTCAGTATACTTGTTAAACTCTAAAATTTTATCCTTACAGAACACACGGGTAAAACTGCCACTGGCACCGTCCATGTTGAAGTACCTGAGTTTAATGAAAACTGTCCACCAGTTGTCCTCGAAAAAGACGAAATCTGCACTTCCTCGCCTTCAGTGGTTGTGTCAGCTAGAACCCTGGAGAGGGACAGGTATGCTGGTCCCTACACATTTTCCATGGAGGAGCAGTCTGTAAAGTTGCCAGTTGTCTGGAGAATCACGAGCCTCAATGGTGAGTAGAAGAGAAGTCACTTCCACACATAAAAGTTGTCACTTCTTTATATTTCCAGAGGAATAAGAACTCATTTCAGAGTGGGTCTTTTCCAAGAATAACTGAAGAAATTCTTTGAAATAAAGATGCGATCCTAGCCTTGTGAATTCCTCTTCTCTTCAGAAAAGGGATAAGATATGATGTTAGTACCATGTAATATTTTCTGGTTTTCATACAATAATTTTTGTATTGTTAGTATGTTTATTTCTACTTCCCGCATAGAAAAAAGATTAGGAGTGAGGTATCTATTTTATCAGAGAACTGTCTAGATTTCTAAGTACGTGAGGTTTTCCTCACAAAGCAAGCTAAGCCCTGGAGCCTGGGCGTCAGAGGAGGGGACATCAGTGTGTAGCTAGTAGGGAACCTTAACAGCACGGTAGACAGACTGGAATTTCTAAACCCATTGGCCAATGGGGGATATCTAATCCTTTTCTTTTAACCCTTATCATGCTCCTTTCACATCTTCCATAGGTTCTACAAGTCTCATAGAAATTGCAGTTAGACTTCATAAGTCTTCTCCCTTCCTGGGTTTTACAGTGACCATCAGACTCCTTCAGATCCTTTGAACTCATTTATTTCCCCTCGATTTTTCCTGTACCCCTCTTGCTTCCTCGTGTGGATGTGCTCCATGCAAACTTCCATGGAACTGGCTAATGCTAGAGTCTCCAGAGATTTTGTCCCCTGAACCTCCTGCTTTTGGTCCCTTCTGATCCTACTTAAGGATCTAGCTCCGTAGTGTACATGTGGTGTTTGGCTCCAAAGGAATTTACCAGATGCACAGCTAATGAGAGGGCTGCTAAACAAAGACCAGAGAGGGCCAGCGTGGAATTCACCCCAGTCCCACACAGGTTGAACTGGGCAGACAAGGCACTGTCAAGGGCTATGATGGGGTCATGAATGATTTCAACAACACAACACTGTGCAGGACCCAACTTAGAAAGGGGCAACATGGCAATGGAGATGAAGGAATAATTGATGCTGAGTCAGAAAGGCCACAGGCTGCACCCCCGGGAACCTGGCCCAACAGGCCTTGAGCTCACGGGATGAGAACCAAGAGGAGCTGCTGAGGTAGCAGAAGCCACAGCTGAAACTCAGTCTCGTTAAGTCAGACACAAGAATGTGGAATCCCAGGGAAGTGAACCCTCAGAGGGACACAGATGTCTGAAAGTTGATTCAGACTCCCAGGCGAGGGGTAAAGCTCAAGGCAGGGGATCCCAGTATCTCTGTGATATCTACCGCCTGTCCTCATCAGGAAGACTTGAGTCTTCTGGACAGTGAATGCTGGGCTTCTCTGTGTCACGGAAGACAAGGAGGGTGTAGACAGCTTACCCAAATGAACCTCTTACAGCCCTCATCACTGCTCAAGCCATATCAGCCCTGCTGTTTGACTGTAATCTCTAAGTCCATTCTAGCTTCATTATAAAAAATAGTTTTAGAGCAGAAGACTCCTTGTCCCTGTGTTTATTTGCATAATTTTTCTCTCCAGCTACCTCTGCACTGGTAAGAGCTCAGCAGCAGGTATCACCCGGAGTGTACCGAGTCCCCCTAACAGTCACCGGCAACCAGGACAGGCAGTGCGAGTCATTGGAGATGCTGACTCTGACCGTCTGCCAGTGTAACGAGAGGGGCTCCTGCAGAGCTTCAGGGGATGATCCTCACATCGAGCGCCAGAAGCAGCTCTCAAGGATGGGGCCCAACGCCATCGGCCTGCTCTTCCTGGGGCTCTTGCTGCTGCTGTGTGAGTACGCCAACCTGTCACCCCGCATCCACGGTGTGGCACCGTCCACAATGGCCTTTTCCTTGCCCGTGCTCACGTGTGCAATGCGGGAGGAGCCACTCTCTGATCATCCTGTAGGCCAAACTAGGGGAAAATGGCGTTTTTCAGAAAGAATCTGAAATGAACTTGTTTGTCATTTGCTGCTAATCTTTATGAATATAGCAAAGCCAGTCCTATATGCAGATATTTAGAACAGTACAAGTGGATCGAAAGGGAGAAAAAGAAACTGTGAAGGCTCTTCACATAGGACCAGTAATGTTCGTGGTCAGGGTGGTGGCTTTATCCATTAGTGTGACATTGCATTTTCGTTTTTCAGAGCTAGGGATCAAGCCCAGGGCCTTGCACATGCTAAGCAAGTGTTCTATCACTGAGCCACATCCTCAGTGCAGGTGTGGTACCGTCTAAGATGTCTTCTCCCTGTTCCAGTCTCAGGTGCTTGCTTCAGCAGCACATGTATGTGTTCCAGTCTCATGAAATTCTAAAATAAAAGGAAAGCCATGGTCAAATAACCTCAGAAGAGGTAATGTAGGGTATCATAGGCTTTCAGCTGTATAGTGTGCTTTGATAGAACAGAGGCTCCTACAAGTTATTTTGTACTCTAGCCTTTCCTGAAAAAAGACCCTACCCACCTGCACACCCATTGCTTTTAAGACTTTCACACTTCATACGATTTCTTACTGACAACACTTAGGAAAACTACACACATGTATCCTTTTTCAATAAAATTTATTTCATTCTGGAAAACTGAATTTGAATCAAAATCCTATGAATTAAACAGTATATTAAATATAAGAGTCTCCAATTTAAAAAAATTTAGTGACATTCTCATATAAACAATTACTTCCTCATATTATTGAAACAGACTTTTAAAGTTAAAACAAATTTTCATAATGATACACTCTATCACAACTCCTTTAAATTTTTTAAACTTATATTTTAAAACCACCAAAAAGTATAAAAAATTACATTGCAAGCATATGCATAACCATCACTCGGACTTAACAAATATTAATGTTTTGCCATATTTTCTTGGGTTGCTTTTGAAAAAAGAGAAATAAATTGTTATAGCTGTAGATAGTGGCTTCCCACACACATGCCATATTTCTCTTTGGAACTGATTCAAAAGGGCTCACACACACGCCATAGTGTCTGTAGTTGAAGTTGTTAAAAGGGAGAATTGATAAAGGTATATGAGTAAGAACACTCTCATGATCTATAGGTATAAAAATTTTTTGTATTTTGGAAAGATGAGCCTGGCGGTATCATGGGCTGTGAGTTACAAAGGGAAGAGCACTTGGGAGGTTATTGTGATAGCTGAGGAGAGATGGCAGAGACCCAACTGAGAGCTATTCCGCAGACCAGAAAGAGTAAGTGTGTGGAACAGTACTGTGGCGCTTCAATGAGATTGGGGGGCTAAGTGCCACAGTCTGAAAATGCTCCCTCAACCCACAAAGACACCTAATTGCCACTGCAAAATTATCAAAGTGCTCTTGGGAGGTACCTCAGTCCAGAGGCACAGACTCTGAAGGGAGCCAACGCCCTCATAAAGACGTCTGAGGGAGCCTAGCACCCCCTTTTGCCAATGTGAGGGCACATAAAAGGGGCCATGTATGAGGAATGACCCTCACATCAGCAGGCACCAAATAGGATGGCATTTTGATTTATAGAGCTGTAAGCAATAAATTTCTATGATGTATGATTATCCATATTAAGGTATTTTTGTAATAGGAGCTTGAATAGACGAAGACAGTCATAAATAGGAAGATTAGATAATAAGCCCAGATCACACCCAGGAGTCATGTGTGAGAGCCAGTGGCTGCTGAAGCTTTAAAATGAAACTAAAAATAGATGAGACACAGATGTACAAGGTGGCAGTGATGAGTTGGATGCTGAAATGCTGAATTGTGAAGTGTACAGTATGTCCTACAGACCTCTGCACATATGGGAACGTGATTCTGAATGGCAGCCAAAGGAAGTATACCGGGTGACGGCACAAGAATATTTTCTTCATGCGCTCCTACCATTTGCAGAATGCTGTGTTTTGAATTTTGTGACCTCTACAAAATGTATTGTTAGACTGAAATACATGCAACACTGTGAAAACCTTCCGATAGACACACCAAATAAACATCTGACTCATTTGCACATACGATGATAGATCAGATTTCTGAAACGTATGCTCGTCCAAAAACACTGACCACCAAGGTTTGCATTCATCACCCTTCCAAATAATCTTTCCCATTCATGTGATAAAGTCACAGAATTGAACATGGCAATAAAGTATCATTTATATGAGCATTATATTAAAATTTGAGATTCTGCATTCATTATGTCAAATCTATTTTGACATAATGAACTCACTTACGTCTAATTTTTTTGTACTATATGCAGGACTGACCTGATTTACATAACTAATGTTGCTCATTCTGACAATGCTAGCAAATCTTCAGTGTTCACTACCATCCGTTTCCTAAAATAGCTCATTTATGGTTACGATGGCAGTCTAGGAAGACATGATTTAGTCTCCCAATTAATGGATGAGTTAAGAAAGATTATATGACATGTCCAATGTTGTATACAGAAATTAACTTTGCTTTACGTTAGAACTTTTCTTTGAATATTTTAAATGTTTTTTGTAATGACTCTGACTTTTGTCCTGTTGAATAGTTTCCAGCTGATAAAAATGTTTTGATATTTTGCCTTGATTTTCTCCCAGTGGTCCCTCTCCTACTGCTCACCTGTGAATGCCGAAAGGGTCCCGCTGGGGGAGTGGCAGGTGGTTTTATCCCAGTTCCTGATGGTTCAGAAGGAACAATTCACCAGTGGGGAATTGAAGGAGCCCAACCTGAGGACAAGGTGAGGATTCTGTTTGTAGAATATTATAGTAATCATATACCGAAAAAATTTTATTTATACTGAGGCAGGAGAATGGGTAAAGGGGTACCAGTAAACAGACTTACCAACCTGGAGCTGAGAGAGCTGCTGTGCAGGAGTGGGTGTGGCCTTTTAAAGTTTTAACTTTTCAGATGCCAATTCCTCAGAAGAGTGACCCTTGCGTGATTTTGGGCTTATTGTAATGTTATCATTTGCAGATGGGCCATAGTTCATCTAGATTGCTCTGAAATCTGTTTCGCTTTTAAGTGTTTTTATTTTTTGAATATGATTTTCAGGAAATCACAAATATTTGTGTGCCACCTACAACAACTAATGGAGTAGATATTGTGGAAAGTTCCGGTGAGTAAACATTAAATTTATTTTTGAAAGCAATTGTGGATTTAAAGCAATGGTGGGTTAAATTTATTTTTGAAAGCAGTGGTGGTTTAAAAGAGAAGTATTTTTTAAAGTCTTCAGAATTATTTTCTTAGTTAGGCGTGGTGGCACACTCCTTTAATCCCAGCACTCAGGAGGCAGAGGCAGGAGGATTGTAGTGAGTTTGAGACCAGCCTGGGCTACAAAGTGAGCTCAAGGCCAGCCTGAACTGCACAGCGAGACCCTGTCTCAAAAAAGACAAACAAAAAAAATTTCTTAATTTACATATGTATGCACACGCTATGCGCACGCTAGGAGGTGTTAATATGAAAGATGAGCAGAGCTGGTTTAATATTTGTTTACTAGTCATTCCCATGACATAGGTTGGGCCTCAGTAAGCCAATTTATTCACTGATGCCATCATTTTAAATCGTTAAAGATTTGTTACGCTCTTTCCAAACTTTAATAAACTGAAGTATAGCTTTAAGGCCGTTAATTACTAATTTTCAAATTAAAAACTATTTCACATGTATAGCAAACAAAAGGCAAGTGTAACAAACCTGTCTGCATCTGCCACCCAACTCTGCCTGTTGTTAGGAGGGGTTCCATTTGCAGTTCAAGTTTCACACATGCACATCCCTGGTCCTGTTCCACTTCCTCCATCCCCCGGACTAACAGTCTCCTGATTTGAGTTCAATTACTAATTCTCATATTTAATCATAACAGGACATGATCGCGTATGCTGTCGTAAGTAAATTGGTTTATTTCTTTGGTTTTGCCAAGTGACTGCTTTGTTCACATTATCCCAGTGTCACAACGATGACAGTGTAAACTAGAGAAACAGCAAGACCTGATGCCTACTAGGAAAATATTTTGCTAATGTTATGCTTATCATAAAATAAGCCTGCCATCCTTCAGTGGCCAGCCTTCAACATCCATGTAGGATCTCTCCAAATGTGTGGCTGCCTTTATCAGCTGCTGTCATCACCGATCACTTCTCCTGTTACAAAAGCTTTATCCAGAATTGTCTGGGAAGAAACAGTTCATGAAAGCATCATGTAAAGCTAACTGGTAGAATAGTCACACTTCGTTAGTTTTTTTATGCACAAAGACCTCAAATTAACATCTACTAATTTGCATCCTCTGTCTTTGTTTGTTTGTTTTGCATTTTTTTTGGAGACACGGTCTCACTGTGTATTCCAGGCTGACCTTAAACACATAGCAATCCTCCTGTTTCAGCCGTCCTAATGCTGGGATTACAGGCATGCTACATCACTTCCTGCTTCTATGCTGAAGCCAAAATGCTTAATTGCAGTTTCTTTTTGAGGAGAACACACAAGCCCTGCCTTAGAAGCTTTCCATGGATGTGTACTGAATATTCTGTTGTCGCTTTTCTATTTCTGGCTTTTGTCACTGAAAATTAATTTCCTCTAGACACCTTTTTAATTAGTGTGTTTTCAGAGCTTTGGTCATGTGCTAGTCGCCCCTCCGTTACTGTCCCATAACACACTGTCTCCTCTAGTCACATCATTATGCTTCCTCCACATGCTTGTTTCACACGGCAATTGCTTGCAGACATCAAAGACAAGGGGAAGAAATACAATAAAGCATAGCATGAGACATTAGAGAATTTTCTCCCCTATTTTCAGAAATTTGCACAAATACTTACACTGGAGGGACAGTGGTGGAAGGTGCGTCTGGAATGGAATTGACCACCAAGGTTGGAGCAGCTACAGGATCTGGAGCTGTGTCAGGATTTGGAGCAGCGACTGGACTTGGGCCCTGTCCCCCAGGGCATCTGGGACTGGGAACCGTAAGAACAAGGCACTCCACCGGGGGGACCCTAAAGGACTGCGCAGATGGGGCCATAAACATGAATTTTCTAGATTCCTACTTTTCTCAGGTGAGTGAGTGGCGAACTTTTTGGGTTTGTTATCTTATTTACATTAGAGATCTTTCTATTTGATGACATAACTGCAGTTTTGTAGTTCATTTTTCATGACTTATCAAAATATTGTAAAAATAGCTTTCCCTTTGCCAAAATAATAGAGATAACTTCAAGTAGCTGTCAAATTTGGGTTACTACTAAAATAGAATGAAGAATGAGCCCCAAAGCAAGAAAATACAGCATGTATTTTCTTCCATTCTTCCACCTGGGAAATATAATATGGAGGGACCAGCTGAGACCACCATGCTTATATAAAGGAACATGGTATGGGATTTACTGTGTATGGGTTCAAGCAGGCAGAGAGCAATAAAGCCATCTTTCCCAAACAAAGAGAAGTGTGTTCCTTTTATGAGGATGGAAAGAAGACAAGGGATGTTAAGGCAGAAAGATTTTAATGAACACCCGTGGTCAAAGTTCTCTGGCAGCCTTACACCTCAGCAAGCACAGTCCTTGATAATTCAGTGGAAATTTTTGGGTATTTCCAGATGGCCCCAGAAGCTCCAGGACTTGCAAGATTCCTTCTACTATCTTATCTCCTTCACAATATCTTGTGCTAGCTCAGTTCCTTGCTGAGAGTAGTGCTTCTGCGGCAGGCAGGCTGGGGGGTGGGAGAGTCAAGAACCATTCTAACCTTACAGGAAAGTAACTGAGGACAAAGTCTTCTGTATTTTGAAATCCACAACAGCGTCTTTAATAAGAGAAAACAATTACTTTGTATTTCCTGCACCATAAAGCATGTCAAAACACACCTGCATGTATTTACCTAAGAGAGTACATTTGCATTTTCAAAAGAGCCTATCTTGGTTACTTTTCTCTCCTTGCTGAGACAGAATACCCAGCGCCCAACATGAAGGAAGGAAAAGTTTATTTAGCTTACAGTTTGTGGAGGTTTCAGTCCATACTTGGCTGGTCCTGAGGCAGAGTGACACATGGCAGAGGGCAAATGTTCATGGCAGCAGAGCACAGAAAAAGCAACCAGCAAAAAGGGAGGAATGGCTGCAAGCAGCCTCTTTCCCTTACATTGTAAACAGGCTACCCCCACCCAAGAGCCCTGTAGCGCTCCCATAATCTCCAGGCTATCTTCTACCACAGGCTCAGGCTGTATACAAAGTAAGCACCTGGCTTCCTGCTGAGTCACTCAGCAAAACCTCTAGACTCCCCAAGTTGACACAATGTATCAACTGTAACAGAGTCCATGACCAAAAGGAGTCCATGACCCAAGAATTCAAGAATCACTGAATTAATGGCCCCAAAATAAAGGGGAAAAAGGGATAGGATGGATCAGTGATGAGTGGAATGAAGTGTCAAGAAAAAGAACAGAAAAGGGAAAAGGGTACCAGATCAGAAAAGACTTTGGGAGGCAGGTTGTTTGCCTCTGATTTGATGACCAAAGATAAGTGAAATAAAATGTTGTATATTAAGGACCTCATCTAGAGTTTTGAGAACTGGTTAAGTGCTAGAGTCATGTTACCAGGTCTTGGTGTGTTAGTTTCCTTCTGGAGGTGGTTTCTAGATTGCTTCTGTCCTGAACAAAGAATTGGTCAAGACAATAGGGTCCAAAGAGCAATTTTAGGCCAAGTAAAAGTAGGAAAATAATTATACTCTATAGGACCAGAGCGGGCTGCTCTGAAAGAAAACAGTAGCAAAAATCTCACAGAGTGCACTGTTTTTTTGTATTTTTCCCTCCTCAGCCTGACATCAGGTCTAGGCTGTCCTTTAGAAAACCTGCTTGAGTTCTCCCGAGAAGTCCATGTATAGGGCTTTGGGAACTGTTCTGCCAAGGCGTCCTGATATTTTGTAATTAACAGGTCATGCCTACTTCCCCAGCCAATCTGCCATGCCCTAATCTCCTGCCTCAGTTGAGTTAGGGCCTGAGCAAATGAAGGCTGAAACTGTACTTTAGGCAAGATTGGTAAAAGGGTGCCGATCTAACTTGAGAACTCAGGGTACTTCAAGGTGCAGTGTGAGCCCTAGTTATGGATCGGGATCCCACAAGGATTGTGGAATCTATGCAAAGCTTCTTGACAGAGTGAGTACTGTCTCAGACCCTGCACAGTGGGAGACCTTCCCCACTCCTAGCCCCAACAGAAAAACATATTACCACACATATACATGTACAACCTCACATTTAGTCCAGCCCATTTGCTATGTAGGCCTAAATCCATGGAAAACTAAGAGCTAAGGCATAGGCTTGGGTTACCCTCAATTTTGATGGAATGTTGACCACACCATTGTCCAGACCCCAGATAATTTTTAGAATGAGATTGTTAGTTAGACTGTTAGTATAAAGAGTATTTCTTTACTTCTATGAATTACCTAATTTGGCCATTTGTAATAAAACTTTGAGTACTATGAACAGTATTAAGTAGTCCAGCAATCTTCCTCAAAATTTGTTTTTTACTATTGTCTCTCCATTTTTAGAAAGCCTTTGCCTGTGCAGAGGAAGAGGGAGTCCAAGAAGCGAATGACTGCTTGCTGATCTATGATAATGAAGGCACAGACGATGCTCCTGGTTCCTCCCTGGGTTGCTGCAGTTTTATTGCTGATGACTTGGATGACAGCTTCTTGGACTCACTGGGCCCCAAATTTAAAAAACTTGCAGAGATAAGCCTTGGCATTGATGAGGAAGCCAAACAAGCTCAGCCACCCGCTCAGTACAGTGGTGCTGGGGTTGACCTTAGTGGCCGACCTGTAGAAGTGCAGCAGTCAGGACTTGAGAGGTACCAAACTGTGCGGGTCGGTCAAGAAGCCCATGCTTTGTCAACCTATGGGTCACTGCAACCAGCCATTCCTATCCCTGACCCTCTGCAGCATAGTAATTATTTGGTAACAGAGACTTACTCGGCCTCTAGTTCCTTTGTGCAACCTACCACTGCAGTCTTTGATCCACTTCTCACACAAAATGTAACAGTGACAGAGAGGGTGATTTGCCCCCGTTCCAGCATCCCTGGTTCTATAGACCCACAAGGGTCATGCAGTATGCTTTGTACCGAAGATCCCTGTTCCCGTCAGTGATCACAAGGAACAAAAATAACATACTGACCAACATAGTTGGGCCAAATTATTTAAAATAACATAGCAAAGCTTACTGGATTGGACTATTGTGACATTTATTAGATATTCTCGTAAGTGAACCATGATGACAATTTAAATATTCTGGTTCATACCACAAAGCTGGATATGTTCTCACTCTTAATTCTCTAATATATTTAAATTTCAGTAAATTTTTTTTTAATTTTATGATCATACTGTATGGAAAAATTTTCTAAACATTTTTAAACTTCTGTGTTTTTAGTGCCAAAGGAAAATGTTCATCGCTTTAAAATGCAATGTGGTTCAGTGGATGAAGCACTTTGGAATCAAAAATTCTACTTACTGTTTCCAGTACCTTTTCTTGTATCCTTAAAACTGATACAAGAATACCACTAACAATGACTTAAGGATCACCAAATATTTGCTAACCCATTTTGAACTGCTTGGGCAAAAGTTGCTTTTTCTCATCCTCTCTGTGTAGGGAGACCATGGTGCCTCTTTTCTCAAGCTAAGGGTTATGAGCTTGTGCATCCGACTTGCTATAACTATGCTCAGCAGAAGACAATTCTGAAGTAGAAATATCATGGGACATTTATGAAAGTTTATCATGTTGTAAATAATAGTTTGTGCATTTTTAATCTTCTAAAGGATCTATCCAATGCAAAAACATTGAGCTCTCTCCTAGGTAGGTCTCAGTAGAAAATCCTGTGTTAATCTTTGCAAAAATAGCACCTTACTTTGTAAGTGTTAGTCTGTGATATAAATTACATATAACATGCAATCAAATTTATTAATATCTACAGACTTTGTGGGACAAAATACAGCTTTTCTTATAAGCAAAAGGAACTACAGACTAGAATAAACCATGGTGAAATTTGTAAATATGTGTTATAAGCAACATTTTGGGAAAATAGTTGGGGAAGTAATTTTCAAGTCAAAAAGGATACAGAAATGTGATTATGTGTAAACTTTTTCCAGTCTTTGCTTCTAAATTGAACAGCTATAGCAATTCAATGCTTTAATGTAACAATGTTAGGTTAGTGAAAGTTTAGAGACGTTTTGTGCATGTTACCCTAATGGTAATGCAGCTATTCAAGTCATTTCTGGTCATTCAAGATGTTCACCCTTTAGTCCACAGAGAATGCCCTACCTCACCTGTTCCTGGACATATTGGCTTAGCTGTGTTTTACTAAGTCATTGTTCACTCCCATTATTTCTAATGGTATATTAAATACAAAGTTTTAATTTTTTTTTTTTTTGCTGTAATAAAACTGAACCGGGTGTGGTGGCACACGCCTGTAATCCCAGCACTCAAGAGGCTGAGGCAGGAGGATTGCTGACAGTTCAAGGCCAACCTGGGCTACAAAGTGAGTTCAAGACCAGCCTGAACTGCATAGCAAAGCCCTGTCTCAAAAAAGACCAAAAAAAAAGAAAGAAAAGAAATACATTTTTCCAGATAGACTGCAAACTAATCAAGGGTTTATGTTTCTAACCCAGAAAGGTACAAGTCTGAGGGAGTAAGCAACTACCTAAATACGCCTTCCCTCACAGCATGACTACCTGGAAGGCACATGCCAAGCCAGCCCTGTTAGCCCTGGTGGCCTCAGCCTCCCAGTGAGGCTGCTTCTGCTACAACAAGCTTTCAGCACACCGTGCAGGGTGAAAGGAGCGAGACCTGTGAAGCAGCCCGCAGAGAGACTGCTGTTGCCAACGCTGTTTCTTGTCTCTCAGTAGAAAGCCAGCTCTGGGGTCCAAAGCACACACACACTGACTTGCACCTCTATTTATGCATGAGGGTTAATAATCATAATAGCCTTTATTTAAAATTCAAAGGCATATTTAGGATCCTCAAAGCATGTTAGCTTTGCCCCTGAAAATCAATTTATGAAACAAGAATTTGGCTACACTATTAAAGTCCAGAGGAAGCCAGGTCAGAGTAGTAAAGATTATATTGGAGAAAAACTGAAATTGAATGTGCTTTTAAATTTTTTTCAATTGCTCCTTAGGGTGACCTAAAAATTCATTTGCTGTGTAAAATGTGTCTGCATCTTTTTTCACGAAAAATAAAAGTTATTTTGAAACGAAAAACAATTTAACCATTCTTTGGCTTTATGTATGATACATTCTTAAATATACACATATATATATATAACATAAATCAGTATGACGTTGTCATAATAAAACTCTTTAGCAATAAATGTCTGAGTACTTCTTGACCATTTCATAAACTCTCTATAATGAGTAGTCATTAGGAAATATGGTATAAAATATTTGCATATGAATTTTTAACAGTATTTATGCTGTTTTTTCTAGCTGATACCTTCTCTGCATCCTCCCAGACAGGAAGGAAGTATATGGGGGCTGAGGATCACTTTGGGTGAATGACGGTCTGGATGAAGTCAGGGCACAAAGACTTTATTACCTGGTTGCTTTATGTCCTTCCTTGTTCATGTGATATGTACGAATAGGCTCCCAAGCCAAAGTTGTGACAGTCTAAGAAAACTCAAAGAGAAAAGTTGGAGTAAAGAGAAGATAATGTTTCCAGTCTACTCCAGTTGGAAACTGTCCAAGGCTCTGGTGGAAGTCCCTGGCCCTCATGGTGGGTTAATCACTCGATAACCACCCCTGCCTTCATGTCTCCCTCTAAGGGATGACAGGAAATGAATCCTTTCAGAACCTGCTTACGGCTACCCTCTTGCTTCTTAAATCTGCGCAGTGAGGCCAGGACATGAGGAGAAAACCCCAGATAAAAGTGAATACTGGGTGAAAGGGGGTGAGTACCGTCCTCGATGTCCCAAGTCCTTTCCAGAACAGTGAAAGTCAGACAGTCACATTTCAGTAACCTCAGCGAACTCCTATTCATAGGAAGTTCAAGGAATAAAAATCTAAAGACCTCAAGGATCAGGTAAGAGTGGAAAGGGGACACATTCACCTGATGATCTCATGGAAAAGGAGGAACTGGGCTGGGGATATAGCTCAGTGGAATAAGCGGTTGCCTAGCAAGCGCAGGGTCCTAAGTTCGATCCCCAGTACCAAAAAAAAAAAAAAAAGAAAAGAAAAGGAGGAACTGATGTGAAAAGAACACAAACTATCATTTAAATTCCAGGTTCCAGAATCCACAAGTTTTCCTCAATGAATGCTGAGAGTCCTTCTGCTTTGCTTCATCCAGAGTGGGCTAGTTCATCCATGAACAACATATCAGCTATTTTCTGGTTGGTGTCTTTATTTTTCTCTCATATACTGATATGTTTCACAAATGTAAAAACCAAAAAATCTAGACGTAATGCAGGTTTGGTTAAACCCAAGAGAGTCCTGTCTAAAATAAAGTGTAAATTGATACGGTCACCAGAACAGAAAGACCAGAGGCACCCGTGTGGGATACAGATAGTTGGGAAAGCTACAGACTTTTAATTCTTACAGTAAGACTTAGGGAGGGTCACAAAAACAGAGACACAGAAAAGCAAAGTAACCTCCTTCAGGTTACATAATATAGTGGCACAAATATTAAAGTGTATTCATAGTGATCCAACAATAATAACCATTATTCTCTCAGAATCATCTGTGGATTTTCAGTTCAAAGACCTGAATAGCACACAGAAAACAATGAAAATTATACAGAAGAGTTATAAATCTAGGTATTAATTCTAAATATTAAAGGAACAGGGTGTTATAGACAAATACATATGTAAATGTATATTTTTGCTGTAAATATATGAGAGACAGAAATTATGATAATGGAGATAAGAGATGTACAGACAGAGAGTGCTAATACTAAGAACAAGAATTTGCATTGCAGAATCAAGCATTTAAGGTGAATTTAAATTACAATTCCTGTTATGAAGGCATAAGCACTGAAATGAGCTACCTGGAAGTTACATAATCTTTTCCATTAAAATTTTGAGAATTATTGGAATAGTTAGTAGGACACCATTTAGAAGACATAGTGTGAAATAAATCTAGATGTAAAAATTATAAGATAAATGGGTCCTTCCAACATTGCTTCCATGGTTTGTGGAAATGACACATTTTGATAACTACAATTTTCTTACCCCTTGAAGTCATCTCCATGTCTACTTTCATTCCAGCTAAGCATGTGGGACCATAATACTTTCAATTTTATGCTTTAGAACACTTCTGATGTTTTCCGTGTGCTGAATTCACCATTATCCATCTAGCAAACTTAATTGTGGTGAAAACATAGAACATCAGGTAATGATAACTTAAGAAAAGAATTGATATTGAATGACTATGTGTATCATGTTCACAGAGAGAAGAAGTATTTATAATCTCCCAGAATCAAAGAGGACTGCAAAAAACTTTCTTAATTATAAAGCAGCAAAGAATGAGGTAATCTTATATTTATGTAAATGGCATAATGACACGGTTTCCACTGCTGTAAAAAGATATTGTTACTAAACCTAAAACGAATATTTAAACACAAAGTTTGAGATTTAACTTCAGTCCTGTCTCCCTATGTCCAAGTGACTAGAATTGAAATAAGATTTATAGGGTCTGTCTTAATCACTAGCCCTTCGCTGGGCCAAAAATACTCAATACCCACAAGTTAAAGGAGGAGACGTTCCTTCTGGTTCACAAGTCAGTCCACAGTCAGCAGCTCCAGGGCAGAAATGGTATGGTAAAAGGGCAGGGTGGAGGGAGACAGCTCAGTCTGTGGCATCCAGGAAGCGGGGGGGGGGGGACGGACGGACGGACGACGACACACATTTAGGAGTAATAGATGCTTCCAAGTTACACCGCCGTTGACCCAGCCCATCCAACGTGGCCCCACTCTGAATGGGAAGTCTGGGGAGACACTTTAGGTCCAAATCATCAAATGGCCCACCTCCGAGGCATGGGCTCACACACACACACACACACACACACACACACACACACCTCAGGAACCTCACAGCTTGGTGTAGCTGTGTCGTATCTTTCCACTATCAAGTCTACAGACCAGACCCTGCTGCTCAGTGTGTGTCATGGATATAAAGTTTTTGCATCTGAGGAATCCGTGTTTTGGTTTTACTAATTTTAAAAAAGCCACCTTACATTTTCTACCTTTCTTTATATAAGATAAAATGAAGAGGCCTTTGACTAGACTTCATTTTCGCAGAAGGCAGACAGCCCCAACCTGTTGATTAGTTGAAATGTGTAATCAGTAGGGCACAGCTGCACGTGTCCATAACCTTAACTACTTAGGAAGCTGAGGTAGAAGAATTGCAAGTTCAAGGTCAGCCTTGGCTGGGTAGTGGTAGAACACCTGGCTAGTATTCTGAGACCCTAGGATTAATCCATAGTACTGTACCTCAAGGAAAAGTGTACAATCAACTCTCCATCTCTTAAATTCTAACTATTTTATGTATCTTCCCTCTTCCTCTCTGCTGCTCTAACTTGGTAGCTGTTACACATTTCTACTTTATGGCTGCCAACGGTATCTCAGTTAATTCTCTCACTTACCACCCTTCCTATATGCCCTGTCTTGGACCCCCGAAATGTCCTCCTTGGTGCTGGTCTTTGATCACCCTTTCAAAGGAGCAAGCCAGCAATAAAGGCACATCCTGCCACGATGGCCTGTCCTCTGCAGTGGAAGTTTCCCCGGGGCCTCTCAAGACAACGCCCGTGATTGCTAGGAAAGCCAATTCCAGCTAGCAAGGGACCTTCCCACTGAAGGGGCACATCAGGAAACAGTATTGATAAGCTATCAGACAAAACCTACTAAAGTTAAAACAGTCAAAACCACTCACAGAGGAACTAAGAGAGTATGTTAAAATCTCATTCCATCTATCAACCCTTCAAAAATACTATTTTCATAATTAACGAGACATTGAACTTTAAAAGGTTTTTGTTCCATTTTTGCTTTTTGTGTGTTCTACGTTGCTGATTAACAGCTGAAATTCCAGCTCTGCACTCACTAACTATGGTATATAATCTCTCTGAAGTTCTCTGGACTATTATTACAGAGATAATAA
Source organism: Dinomys branickii (assembly GCA_004027595.1). Lineage (NCBI taxonomy): Eukaryota > Metazoa > Chordata > Mammalia > Rodentia > Dinomyidae > Dinomys > Dinomys branickii. The sequence goes on from PVLD010002935.1 coordinate 42,385, forward strand.
TAGCCATCTACTTTATGGTGCTTCCATAAAGTTACAAGACTACATTTTGGACACAGTAAATGCTCAGGAATAGTTGGTATTAGTACTATACTTTAAATTTTCAAAATGAATACAAAGTTAGGAGTCCTGGCATATGTGCTAGGAAAACTCAGCAACTCAAAATACCTGTGTCATCAGACCCAAAGTGTTCTTTTATACAGCTGGGTATTCAAACTGAGGCTGGGAGGCAGCTTGTTGATCAATAGCAGGTTTCAGAATTGATGAGATGAATTCTCTTCCTGGTACTCCACATCACCACAATATTTCTTTTTCACTAATCCTTTGCCTTAGCCACAAAAGCTTGTCCCATCTCATCAATGAATGCGCTGCTGAATAGAGATGAATGAGTTCATATCCACTTGGTAGGTGGGTACCCGAACTGATCACTAAATTACTGCCATTTTTCAACCGAGCTTTCTTGGAAAAATGAGTTTAGACTTCAACATGGAAGATGTGAATTATCTTTTTCAGTGTGTATCATTCAAGGATAACAGGACGATAGTGGGCTTTTCTATTTTCACACTCTGCGGACAATATAGCATGAGCACACTGGAAGCCTCCTTCCCCTAAAAGTTCTTATTGTATCATTTCCATTTGGTAGACAGGGGAGCCACATTGCTTTGTGGGGATAGATAGATAGATAGACAGATAGACAGACAGATAGATAGATAATAAAAATATACTTGAAAAGTGGCATGAAAAGAAAGATGCCATTGAATTAACCTGTCTTGGTTACTTTTCTCTCGTTGCTGAGACAAAATACCCAATGCCCAAAATGAAGAAAGGAAAGGTTTATTTAGCTTAAGTTTGTGGGGGTTTCAGTCCATACTTGGCTGGCTCAGAGGCAGAGTGGCACATGGCACAGGGCAAACTGTTCATGGCAGCAGAGCACAAGCAAAACAACCAGCAAAAGGGGAGGAATGGCAGGCAAGCAGCCTCCTTCCTTCCCTTACATTGTAAACAGCCCACCCCCACCCAGGTGGCCTGTAGTACTCCCATAATCTCCATGCCCTCCTCTTCCACAGGCTCAGGATGTATACAAAGTAAGCACCTGGCTTCTTGCTGAGTCACTCAGCCAAACCTCCAGACTCTCCAAGTTGACACAATGTATAAACCATAACAACCTCCAGCAGGCTATTTCTTTTCAATAATGAAAGTAGGATAGCAATTAATTGCATGAAAACCAGACCACACTTCAGTTTCTGTGAGATTCATGATGCCAAGCTACTACCTTGATGAAAAAGTTTTATTTGCCAAAGCTAATTGAGCCAACATAAAGTGGCCAAATGTGAAATTCATCTTTACTTTTACATGTTTTCCCTTAATTCTAGCACATTATGTGCCTAATATTTTCATATTCATTACCAGGTACTTGCTCTAAAAATTTAACCATATCCAGTAGTTTTTAACTTAAGGAATTCACAGAAAGATAACTAATCACTGAAAAGACTGTTACTCCTTGTTGCAGTAGGAGCCTTTAATATTTAGAATAGGTATTCACTCAGAAAACAGTAAAAACTATTGTCATGCAATAAGTTAGGAGGTAGCACATTTTGGGAACAGACATTTTCCAGTGTATCTCAAATCACACGTCTGATATCTCTGTGTGCATAAACACACCAGGGACTCAGGCATCACATGCTGACCAACTGGCCTAATATACCACAGTGCCCATGAAGAAAGCAAGTAAAATGCTCTGTAAAAATCCCATCATTCTGTTATTCCCAAAAGCCTAGAAGCCACTATCTTCTTTGGTTGTTTGTTTCATTTCGTTTTGTTTTATTTTGTTTTGCGGGAGGGTGTACACCTTAGCCATACTTCTAAAGGGAAAATCCAAGATATAAAGAACACCAAACGATTCTATTCCAGGTGTCCATAATCTGTTCCCAGGATTCCAATTTTTGAAACTTCTGAGGTACATACTAATCTCCTCACAACGCCAACAAGTGAAAACTCAACTTGGCACTTTTAGGAACCACGAAGCAATTCTTCACGTGAACTTTCCCATGGTTCTAACTTTGTTCTGCTCTGGGTCTTCCCTGAGGTACTGGTCCACTTCACATTTTGCCATCAAATTTCCTGATTATTTCAGATGACTGTTCGAATCCCAAAGTCAAGAAAGTACAGTGGTACACTTTCTTCTGCTTTTGTAACCATAGGGAAATTAGCCACAAGAAATCTCTGTTGACTGACTTACCTTTATTGTAGCTGAGTGTGCATGAAGTGGCTGTGACTCACTCCAAAGGCATGACATGACTCTGCTATTGTTTCAGAACAGTTCCACCAGCTGGGGCTAAGGGTGGGTGCCTAGAACTCAAGTAGAAAACTCACAGTTACCTAGTTGAATATCAGGTCAGCTTTCAAGATACACAGTTATGTTCATAAGGCATATCATGATTTATACAGAAAATCTTTAATCATAAAGATCTTCACACAAGCTGGTAAGGGTCGCTGTGATTATTAAATCTAATTTATCCAGGGCAAGATTTGCCCTTGGGTTTCTTTGTATCAAACTTTCCTTTTACTGCTTTGCTTCATGTTTGAACATATTTCTGCTACTAAAGTCATTTTTTAAGGGAGAGCTAGATGATGAAACTAAAACTAGTACACACACACACACCACACACACACACACACCCCTGATAGTTCAAGCAACAGAGGTTTAAAACAAACATGATCCTGAAATGCTGCCCATTAGAGACAGGGTTTTATTCTCCTCTTGCAATACCCAAAAGCCAGCTTAACTTTCCAGTTCCCTGGGTGTGTATCAATGGGAGGCTTTCTGTTACTATTCCTACAAATGTGAAGCTACTCCACTGAAAGTACACACACTCATAATATCTAATTCAAATTCAGTAAGAACAGTATTCTAGTTTTAGTCAGCACAGCCCGCAAAAGTGTGTCCTCCAAAGTAGTAGTTCCTACTAATATTTTCCCTGCACTGTACATGTGACGTGACAGTCACAAGCTCTTGATCTCCCATGCACAAGCTCACACAGATGTTCCCTTCTCGATCGTCAATGGAACCCACCTTCTTCCTCCGTGAGGGAGGACCAAAAGGCAAAAGAATAGCTTGATGTGTTTTGCAGGTGCTAGGTATGAACCAAAGGCCTCAAATACGCCAGGCAAGCACTCAATCACTGAGCTATAGCCCAACCAGGAACATGGTTACTGACTGACCTTAAATGTGCTCCCATCATTTTAACAAAACAAGCCAGTCACAAATTTCCAAACTTTAGTATTCAAAAATTACTATATCAACTGGCATAGTACTGAAATCTTTAAAACACTACCCAAAGATTAATTTTTAAGTAAACTAAAATAAGTAATTTAATTCCTTCGAATGCCTGATTTTCCCTTAGAATGGAAATCATTTACTTTTGAGATTCCGTGTCTCTACTAAATCATTTATAATCATCATTGTAGGTCATTTCAAAAAGATCTTTCAACCTAGTATTTTACTTGTAGATTTGTGTTCTGAAGCTATTGCACCACCCCTTTCGCTCTTTTTTGTTGTGACACAGAAGAATGTCCCTTGTCTGTGTGTCCTGGTTTTGTTTGCTTGCTTGTTTGTTTTCTCGCCTGCACTCTCCTGGGTTTCTTTCTCTATCTCCTAGGTTCATTAGTCATACTGGCTCGCCCCTGGTTTCTGTCTGACGCTCTGAGTAAACACAGCCCTGCCTGCTGTAAAACCCCAGCAAGCCCCACCATGCCATGCCGCTGACAGATTCCAGCCCAGAGCAGCTGTTAGCAACCGAGCGCCTCTCTCCTCTCCTTCCTGGCAAGTGCCAGTGCCCTATCTTTCCAAGAACTCCCATAAACAAATCCTAGGGCAAAACCGAAGCCATAGATGTAGCACACTTAGATAACATCAACACTCCCAAGAACTGCACTCCTGTAATGAATGCCAGCTTTGTTTATTCCCAGAAGGAAAGGGAGTTTCCCACATTGTGTGTCTCTCGCTGCCGCTGTCCTAGGAAGGAAGCCTCTTAGAGAACAGGAAGAACACAAAAAAGCTCTGCATGGGGCTCCGCACCTCCTCCCCAGCTCCCCCCTCCCAGGCAGTCTCAGGATTGCCCACCCTGACACAATGGTGCCGGCATCCTTCCAGGGATCCAACATGCCCTCGAACTTTCCCGCTTTACCCTCACTTCACACACACACACACACACCTTCCACAGTAACCAGGAAACTTTACTTACACAGTACTTGTTAGAGAAAAACCCCAGCCTTCCGGAAGTTCAGGAAATGGTGCTATGATAACAATCACACAGACTCTTGGAGAATATGAGATAGGGAGAGTAAACGTGAAACAGTTAGGGGAACGAGAAGCGCTGGGCACCAGGTCGTGATTGCCTTAATATCATGGAGGGGGAAAAGGGAGAACCTTGTTCGCTTTTAGAGCAGAACTTTCTTGGAAAAGGGACAGCAAGCACGAAAGCTCTGAGCTGGAGCACACGTGGTGCACTTGTGGCATCGGGCTAAGAAGTAAACAGCGGATAGTGGAGTAACACGCCACCTTCCCAGTGACACGCACGGCACCGGCTCAGGAGCTTCCGGCCAAAAGGTGTCAGGGGTCGCTCAGGGGAGGGCGTGGCAATCTAGCGGGGCAAGAAGATGTGGCTGGATCTCCCAGCAGCGGCTAGCTTGATGTACACCTCCATCCAGCGTTACTATAGTCTGATCACACTTAAAACCAGTGCAGCTTATTTTTTTTAAATCTCTTAAGACACGTTAAGCATTCTTCCTAGACTCAAGAAGAGACTATTTTGTTTTTCCCACTGCACCAAATCCTATTTTGCAATATCGGCATCTTCCCCTAATTCTCCTCTACCTCATGCACAGTGTTGGCCATTTCCAAAAAATCCTAGGCTCAGGGATTTTGCACCTGAAGCCATGGGTCCTCCTCATATACTGACTCACAAGCACTATGACTCACAGCCCTGGGCCTCTCTCGCTCCTATGAGGTATTGGTGTCTGTGGTTATGCTTAAGGGCTGACTATTTTTGCTCCAGGGAGAGTGACTGTTTATTAAAAATGTGCTGGCTTCTCTGTGCTCAGCCAGAAGGCCTGGAATCTGCTTGGCTTTTATTGTTGCCCTGTGAGTTCTAACTCAGAGAGGCGACAGAACTTTTCCCACACCGTTATTCCGGGCCACCCTCTACCCCCAGCCCGCCAACACTTCTCTCATACCAAGCACGGATGTGCTCTCTCGGTCCATCCAGCTGGAGAGTCTGAGGGTTTCCGACTCCTACTGTCTGTGATGACACCCAGACCTGGGCTTCTATAGCAGAGATCTTGGCTTCTCCACAATTAAGGGGAAGGACAATCCTTTCCTACTTCTCCACTCCCAGTGCAATAGACCGTCTTGGTTACTTTCTCTTGTTGCTGAGACAAAATACCCAACACCCAAAATGAAGGAAGGAAAGGTTTATTTAGCTTACAGTTTGTGGGGGTTTCAGTCTATACTTGGCTGGTTCTGAGACAGAGTGGCACATGGCAGAGGGCAAACTCTTCAGGGCAGCAGAGCACAGCAAAACAACCAGCAGAAGGGAGGAATGGCTGCAAGCAGCTTCTTTCCTTCCCTTACATTGTAAACAGCCTACCCCCACCCAGGGGGCATGTAGCTCTCACATAATCTCCATGCCCTTCTCCTCCACAGGCTCAGGATGTGTACAAAGTAAGCACCCTGGCTTCCTGCTGAGTCACTCAGCCAAACTTCTAGACTCCCCTAGTTGACACAATGTATAAACCATAACATGGATTCTCTGTCTTCAACAGGTCACAAAAGTCCGGACTCTAGTTTCACCAAGTCTATGTCCCATTCTGTACAAATAGGATTCCCTGTACATCTCAGACACTGTCACCTCTTAGCCACCAGCCACTTGACTCTATCTTCCTGAGGCACACCTGCCATCTGCCAGCTTTGTCCCATCCCTATGTTGCAGTGCTATGGGGAAAGACACGCACAAACCAACATGCTCACACACAACACAGACCAACCTTTTTCTGACTAGATCCCCTGTAAATCACCCAGTGTGGATAAACCAAATACCGTTCCTTACAATACTCCTTTTTCCTTATAATCCTTGTAATTAATTCCTTCCAGTATATGGGTTTGCTTCAATAAACTGATCACCCAGTATGCTCTGAGTGCTTAGGGGCTCAGCCTACCATGAACACGATATGGCCTCTGCTTCCAGTGAACTAACAATCTTGAGAAATGGGTGAAGGAGTAGACTTAGCTGAAGTAATCATAAACCATACTGTGACTGCGGCTCTGTGTAAGTTGTGTGAATCATTTTGAACAGGGCCAAAGAGAACTGAAAGACGTAGATCACTTGATACCAGAGGGAGCACGGGAAAAGGAAAATTTAAGATAGAGCCCAAGCTCCGACTCGGTGACCAGGCTGACATTTCCTGAGTTAGGCTTACAAGGAGGGAGAGAGGTTGCTGTGAAGAGGTAGGAAGGGATGTGGAGATCTTTCTTACCAATGTGCTGAGGCTGCTATCTCTAACAGTGAGCATAGCTGTTTGAGGTTCCCAAGAAACATGTAAAAGGCGACGGCCCATGTTGGAAGCTTAGAAGAGGAAACTGTGATGGGTTTGCACAACAGGGACGGCTGGAGTCACTCCTGCCACCAAGTAAGAGAAAAGTAGTGAAAAGACAACTCTACAAAGAATTATTTTACAAGTAGCCAGAGAATATGAGATGGCTTGAGAAAGAGCCAGAGAGAAGAGAACAAAATCAGGCGACTCTCTCTGCCCCCCAAACCTATCTGCAATTGTGTTCCCTCTCTCATCCCTAACTCCTTGCTAAACTATTCTAATGTATATTGCTCTGATATCTCAAGTTCAGGATTTTTACCAAAAGGAAAGCTTCTACTTGTGATTTCCCTGTTCCTGTTAACACAAAGCTTTCCGCACAGATAAAGCTGAAGCGCGACTCTGCCAGCAGCGTGACTATGCAGTGACTCTGCCCTGGCAGGTGAGGGTCTCACTGGTGCTCACCCTTTGGGAAGCAGCTGACCACGCCCATCACAAAAAGCCTTGCCTTTGGTTTCAAGCGGGAGTTGGTGACCCTTTACTTCTCACAAATCCTGCCCATACTGTTTTCCTGCGGCAGCTGTATTATTTTTGTTTCTTTGGGAGCAGGAACACTTACTTATCTTTGCATTGTCCATAAAATGCAAGTTAAATGTGTCTCGAACCAGGATAAATGTTGAGTAAATCACTGGAACTAAACAAGAAACAGTCCTTCTTTTATACTTTCTCTCGTGACCTGGAGGTGCTTCACATTATCTTCTGAGCCTAACCTTTATTTATTTGCTTATTTTTGCAGGGCTGGGCAAGTGCTCTTCCCTGAGCTACTCTCCTGATTCTGTTTTCCCTCAAGGAGCCACTGTTCTGTGAGTAAGCCTCTTGATCACTAGAACCTTGTTCTTTGCAACAACCATGCACCTCCACGATTTGGTTATAAGGCATTTTAACAGGATAGCAGCCAGACTTAGCTCTGACCCCTTGAATACTAATTCCTATCATATACTCATTGGCATTTTCCTTGGAATTAAATGGTCAGCTATCTTATGAGACCTTTAGCCAACCAAATGTCAATTTACAGCCTGGCTTGGTGGCACATGCCTGGAATCCCAGCACTAGGGAGGCTGAAGCAGGAAGATTGCCAAGAGTTCAAGGCCAACATGAGTTACATAAAAGTTCAAGGCTAGCCTGGAACGCATAGTGAGACCCTGTTTCAAAAAATAGAAGGTCAATTTATAGAAAGATCTTTGATGCTAAGATGTGTTGGAGGTAAGGAGTTAATTTTTATTAGTCTTTATGAAACTTTTTAAAAACCTTTTAAAAATGGTTTAAGTGTTTCTCAAAGTGTCATCAGGGTACCCGTGGCCTCTGAAAAGGTCTAGCGAGGTCATTTAAAAACACTATACCCACCCCTAACTAGGTCTGGTGGCCCATGCTTGTGATACCAGCACTCTGGGAGGCTGAAGCAGGAAGATTCTAATGAGCTAGTCACTTGAAGATTATTCTCACTCATGTAGGAAGTAAAGCATTATGAAATACATTAACTCAGATATTTGATATCTAGATGTGAGGCTATTCATACAAAATACGCTTTGAACTTAATGTGTTGTAAGTGTCTTAAGAAGTATTTATCATAATGCTTAAGTAAGTTATGTTCTTGTAAGTTAAAATTTTCACATCACATTAATACTTCCATTTATTTTAAGTCAGTCTTTAGTGCTTCGTTGGTAACAGCCATATTCGGTTTGGGGCACAGAAATTTATGACATACAATTACTTTCATCCCAGCACACAGAACCCTGGAGCTAGAGTGCTGTGAATCCAACAAGTTCCTTCAACTTTCTAGGTCACAAGTTTCAGCATTTTAAAAGTTGAGCTCACCCCAGAACGGCCTGATGCTGTGCGTTAAGCAGGGTACATACTGGCACCTTCTCTCAGTGCCTGGGAGTAAATGCTGCGCAGAAGGCATACCAACTCAAAACTGCCCCTGACCACCTTCAGGAGATGTTGAATAATCTAGCAGAAATAAAATTTGTATTAGCTATTTCTCTCTCTGGAAGCTACAATTATCTTCATGGCTAAACAGAAGCCACAATCTTGGTAATGAGGCATAAACACTTGCCTAAGGGACTCCACCGCCAGGAGCACTAACCTTAGGCGAGAATGATATTCAGCTTCCTGGGGTGCTTTGTGCACAGGTTCTTGTAAAGCCTACCTTCTGTAATTAGCTAGCCCGGCGTGATGAGGGACTGGGAATTATCCGTGGGTCTCCTACCACGTACATCCAGCTCAAGGGGAGAGCGAGCGTACAACTAAGACACCAGGCTCATGCCGCTCTAGGCACTGGGAGCAGCATGGTAAACAGCAGAAACTCTTACTAGTTGCTGAACTACTTTACCATCCACTATTCAAAAATAACAACAAAAAAAAAACAGAAGTCGCATAATCCCAGCACTCTAAGAGGCTGAGTCAGGCGGATCATATATTCAATCCCAGTCTGGGCAACTCAGCGATTATAGTGAGGCCCTGTCTCAACATTTTAAAACAAAACAACCCTACTAGGAATGTGGATTAGTGAGAAGCGCTTGGGTTCAGCCCCCAGTACACGGGAAAGAGGAAAGGGGAGGAAATGGGAGGCAGAGGGGCGAGAGGGGAAAAGGGAGAGGGGCCACCAGTAGTCCGACGCGAGGCAGCAGCTGAACTCTAAACAGGAGAACAGAAGGATGTTTCTCAGCTCAGAGGGGGCAGGAGCTGGAGAAGACGGGAACCAGTTTGATAGCAATCTCACTGGATTTTAAAAACCGGCAAAACTGGAATTGGGGAGGGAAGGTGGGAGACAGTGGGGGAGGGGAGAGGCACTTCTTTCGAGAGCAGAAACTGCCGTTCTTACCGCCACCCCCCAACATTTCTGGTTTCCAATCAACCCTCTGTGCTTACCTAGGACCTTCCACTACCTCCTCACCAGTCACTAACCCCTGCTTTTCTTTTCCCCCATAAACTTCCTAATAGGTAGAGATTCAGGATTTGAAAGCCCGTACTCAATCCTGCTGTTCAACTAGAGTTCAGTTTCGTATTCGGCCCTTGCGATAACATTGGCAGACTTTAACAGCTCTCATTTACTGAACCCTGAAGCGCTAGGCTGCAGATGTTCTGGTTCACACCAGCGCCGTGTGTTGGCTTCCACTGGCCCAGCTTAACAGACGTGGAAACTGAGGCGTGGAGGGGTACACAGCCAGCTCCTCCGTGTATTACAGGTGATCACCGCACGGGTGCGATCTGTATCTGGAGTGTATTCCGCCCAACAGCATAGGCTGTTTTCTCTTAGCCTTGTCCAGCCTTCAAGGGGCCAAAGACCTGTCCGATTGGTCCTCCTGGGACCCTCCCCCAACCAGACGAGTTGCAAATTGGCCGGAAGCCAGACTCGGCGCGGGGGTGAGGTCAGTGGGCTCCGCGGAGACGGTCAGAGCCACACCGCTGCCCTGCGCTCTGCTCTCCGGCCAGCTCTCCCGCGCGCCACCTGCGCTCCGGCCCAGACGTTCCCGGGCACCGGGCCTTCCGCAGCGGAGGACCGGCTCCCCGCGGCCGCGTGCGGTCGCTGCCTGCGCATGGACGGGCCCGCGACTCGCGGCTCCGCGCTCCGGCCCTCTCTCGCTGGGCGAGGCCGGTGGGCGCGGCGGGGCGGGGCCACCCGGAGCCCCCGAGCGGGCGCTAGGGCCCCAGGTGCGCGCGGCCAGCGCCTCCTAGCCCAGGGCGCTCGGCGCACCCCGGGGCGCAGCCTCGCGCGGCGGCCACACCCGGATCCGCGCCCCGAGGAGAGGCGTTTTCCGGCCGCAGCGGGGCCGGCGAGCGGAGCGCGCGCTCCGGGCGGCGGCGGAGCCTCGGGCGGCCGAGCGGAGGGCGATGGCGCGGGGCCCAACGCGGTCCGGCGCGCGGCTGTTGGTATTGCCGCCGCTGCTGTTGTTGGTGAGTGCGGCGGGCCGGGGCGGCGCCGCGGGCGGGAAGGGCCGGCGGGCGGCGGGACCCCGACCCGGGTGCGGGCGGGTGCTGGGACCTGTGGGCTGGGGTCCGGTTTTCCTCTGGCCGCACTCCGGACCTGGTGTTTTTTGCACACTGGTCTGCGGCGTTCGAGCTGGACGCGGGGCACCTTAACGGGGACCTGGGGCTTTGTTTGGAGTCCTTCGGACCGGGAGCTTGGCTGCGGGAGCCCGCACTGGCGCCCTCGGGTTCCCTGCGGCCCTAGCCATCGCCCCTTGTCGGGGTGAACCCGGGAGGTAGGTAACTTGTTCTCCGAGTGCAAAACCAGAGCTAAAAGTAGTCTTAAGACCTGTGGCTTACAAAGCTTTCTATTTTCTATTAAAGTTACATTTTTAACTTTAAAGGTAGTGAAATCGGGTTTTAAAAAGTTTACTAATGCTAAAGGAAGTAATCAGGGAATCGTTTCAGGATTTTTTCGAAATGTTACAGAAAATGGATTGTAGAATCACCACCATCCGGTGCGAATTTGAGAGATTTCAGCTTTTCAACCACGGGAATCAAAGTTCACACCCGAACTCTAGATTTCCTACTTTTGATTTCTATATTGGAAAGAATTTTAAACCGCTGCTTTTCTGCTTGTTAAAGGGGTAGCACATACTTACGGAACGTATCGGACGGGCAGGATTTGTTAAGTGGAAATTGATAGTCACAGATACAGAGTGGTGGTATAGGTGTGGCCGCACCTTCTAGAGCCTTCTAGAGCCTTCAAGGGGCCAAAGAAGAATTCTCTACCTTCTAAAGACTTAACAAGTACTCCGTAGAGATGAGATAGAAAAATACTGGTTTTTTTGGGTAGTTATTAGAATTTACAAAGATAGTAGCGTTTTGTGAGCGGTTCTGACTATAAAAAGATGTTTCTGTTCTGTAGTTGTGGAGAAGAAAATTCTGTGTGTGTGTGATCTCGCAGATCGGGCTGGGCTTTTTGATTTTTTTTTTTTGGCAAAACAGACTGCTCCTTTAAAAAGTGACTATAGCCAACTGGTCAGGGCAAAATTCTTGGACTGTTCTATGTAATTTATAATAATTTTGTAATTTAAATTTGAATGTGTTTTTTTGTTGTCGTTTTGCTTGTTTGTCAAAGAGTAGTAGGGGTTTTCCAGAATTTTGCTTCCAGTGTGTTTAAAGTTGAAAAGGCCGTGTTTTGGTAAAAATAGAAAGCGACAGGTCCTTTATAAGAAAGAATGTCGGTCGCAGCCCATTGGGTCAAAGTTCTGTGAGGAGTAGCAGAATTTCACTAATAGGCGAAGGTAATGAGATTGCTTTGGGAACATGAGCTTGACTTTGTAGGAGTAGGGAGGTTGACCAAACCCACTCCGGTTTGAACTCACAGCTTCAGAGCCACAGAGTAGAGCCCAGTTCAGAGAGCTGCTGCCTCCACAGGGAGAGCAAGCTGCAGTTAACGTGACGGTACTTTTCCCGCCAACTTCCGGCTCACGTCACACCTGATCTAACCTATATGACAGAGGCAAAGCCCAAATAAGACTGCTGCAAAAACCAACCACATCTGTGCATGCTAGCAGGCACGGCAGACACATGCAGCTTCCACTGCATGGCCTTCTTGCAAATATGTAAATACAGGAGGAGCAACACAAATCCGAAAATCCTAAACGCTCCCCCGAAAATGCCTTTTCAGATACCATGTTGGGGTTCAAAAGTTTTGGATTTCAAAGCATTTCAGAATTTAGGCTTTTTACTTTAGGAAGGCTCAATCTGTAGCGTCGAGGAAATGATCTCAAAATCTTAAACTGAAAGCTAAGCGTATCAGAAAAGGTGTGGCTGGCCTGCATTGTCTCACTGAGAACTGGGCTTGCGAATATGTGGTCTTCGCTTTTGCCTACAGCACGGGAAAGCACATCAGAGGGTAACTCTTGAGTGCTGCCCTCACCACTGTCACAGTCTTTCAGGACAACAGTATTAAACTGGGAAAAACAAGTTATCTGAGTAAAACTTTATTTATTCGGGGGTACCTGGAATCAAACTCAGGACCTTGAGCTTGTCAGGCAGGTGCTGTGCCACTGAGCTATATCCCTGGTGCCGTGAGTAAAATTTTAGAATCTATTCTCTTTTTAAGCATTCTTTATGTAAGGTCCCCAGACTCTCAAATTGTCCACTGACAGAATTCAAGGACTCCCCCAAGATGCAGGGCATTAATTACATGTATATTTCTACTATTTCCATTTTTAAGTTGAAATTAGCATTTAAGTTTTATGGATGACAGTGTGTAGTAGGGTTGGAAAGATCTGTGACTTTGTCACAATGGAATTCACAGCTGTTTTTACATATTCCAGTTATTTCAAAATAGCATTAATGCTGCGTATCACTAATAGCTTTTTTATCACAAATTTTTAAGCTTCTTAAATTCTGCAACTATTATGATATAATTGGGCTTCTTTATAATCCAGTGTGTTTCACAGATGTCAAGATGTTTCTGAAAGGGGATCAATCATTGGCTTCACCAGAGCGGTCTGGAGAGTACTCAGGAGAGTGATTTTCTGATGATTTGACTAGTTAAGTTTGTCCTTTATGATCAAACTGCACCGAAAGAATTCGGAGGCCGTCTGTGATACTGCAGTGGGGACGTTTAGGGTCTGTTTGCTAGAACTGCTGCAAGGAGGTGTACAAGATCTGGGGAGCTTAAAACAACATAAGTTGACTGACTGTCTTACAGTTCTGGAAGCTAGAAACCCAGAGCCTGTCGTCTTCGCTCCGTGCATGTCTGTGCCCAGCTTCCCATATTTGTAAGAATACGGGTCATCCTGATAAGGTTAACTGAGTTAAGGCTCAGCCTCATACCTTAACTGAGTTTAAATCTACACAGCCACTCTTTCGAAATAAGGTCACGTTTGAAGGTCCTGGTGGTTAGGACTTAAGCATATTTTGTTTTAGGGGAACAGTTTTACCCATAACAAGTAATTGCGCTATTCTAAATTACCAGTAATACCGGAGTTATGTTTAATGTTCTATTATGCAAATGAGCTACATGGGCTAAGTGTGAAGTGTGTGGTAAATATTGAAGCCAGTAAAAATGGAGACAGAAAAAGATGTGAAAATGGTTACAGCCCACGGAGAAATGTGCATCTCCTTTGCCCTGTGGTACGATAGCAGGGCCTAATATTAATAGAAGACACAAAGGTTTATTTAAGTGGAAAACAGTACCCAGTAACGTAGAAGAGGAAGTTCCCAGTGTGTATTGCTGTCCTAAAACAGCAGAGGAAGAAGCAAGATGGGAAAAATTCTTTACCTAAAACACCTGCTGTGTTCCCTATTTAATTATTTATCAAGGGGAGGTAGTCTTTTTTTCACGTTGCATTTCAAGAATCCAGTCTCTAAGACATGTGACCGACCGGTTAGAATTGGTTTGTCAAGGAAAGCAATATTTAAGCAATTCCATCCCTACCTGAAATAAATATGTTATGGGAGTTTAAAAGAAGATTTTGGAGCTGAGCTGGGCAGGGTGGCTTATACCTGTGATCCCAGCACTCGGGAGGCTGAGACAGGAGGATCGTCACGAGTTTGAGACCAGCCTGGGCTACAGAGTGAGCTCAAGAGGCCAGCCTGAACTGCATAGCCAGGTCCTGTCTCAAAAAGACCAAAACAAAACAAACAAACAAAAAGATTTTGTACTTTTTAAACAATGTCCAGGAATGTTTTATGTCTTTGCTGGATAAATGCCTTCTTTCAGTTTGGTGGGACTTTGGGGCTTTCTTTGTTATAAAATATGGAGAGGTTATCTTTTATGTGAAATATTACCTTTAAAAGTTTGGAAAAACTATATTAATATTTTCATATCATATAATAAATGTGCATTTTAAAGTCATTTCATGACCTTAAAAAATACTGAAACCAGTAAGAATACTCAACTATCCAGGAATTTTAGAAGCTTTGCATTTGCTTTTGTTCTAAAACCTAGTAGATAGTGGGAAAATGGCCATTCTTAAATTTTGATTACAGGATTTAAAGCAAAATACTTTACATGAGCTGCTAAAGTCTCCCTATCATTAGAAACACCTAGTGAGCTGAACTAAAATCTGTTAAGGCTGAGATCCAGAAATACGTACTGAGTCAGGGATGTAGCCCAGTGGCGCAGCGCCTGCCTGACAAGCACAAGATCCTGAGTTCGATTCCTGGCACCAAACAGGAAAAGAGGAGAGAAGGGAGGGGAGGGGAGGGTAGAAAGAAGAAATATGTCCTGATAGAAACTTCCCAGTTGAGCTAGTTAGCAGACAGGTTGCACAGGCTAGCTTATGTGTGAAGAGACCATACACAATATGAATTAACACATGCAATAGGAAGTGGTATTTTGAAAATTGCTAAGTTATAATAAAAATTAGAAACCTCACTTGAAATCATAAATGCGCTTTAGTTCTGTTGGCATTTTCCTCTTGTTGTTTTCTTTCTGTGTACCACAAATTTCAGCAGCTTTGACAGCGCTTTTCAAACATCTCATCTGCATATGATGTTCTCAGTTTAGTTTATCTTGAAGTATCAGAAGTACACCTCATAAGACACTGAAATTTTTTATGTCAGATCACAAGTAAAATTTACTGGACTTGTCGGAATACTGGGATTTATCCTGTAGTATAATGGTGAGAAAATGCCTACAAGAAATGAACTCTTAAGCACATCTGACCACTGTTGAGTGAGTGAATGCTTGATGCTAGGCAGTGTTCTAGATTCTGACAAAACCAGGTAGATATATTCTGCCTTCTGGGTACTGACAGTCCTAGTATGTGATACAACGAGGAATGGGCTAACTGCTCAGTTGGTAATGGTAAGAAAAATGATAAACACATAGTGCCTGCAGAAACCGGGGATCCCAGCCCAGATCTGAGTGTAATTACAGGTTAGTGAGGCGAGAGAAAGAGAGAGCAAGGAGGGTGTGTGGGCTGAGAGAAGAACAAATGCAAAGGCCTGAACACAAGAACGCCTCGTTCTCTGGGAGAACTGAAAAAGCCCACTGATGCCCTAACGTAGGCATCAGTGAGACAGCAGAGCGCAAAGATGAGGTTTTGACCTTCAAGCTCACAGATCAAAGCAGGCCGTGGCAGTGCTTTGGGGGCTGCTCAGATTGTACGGTAAATGAAAAGACCCTTCTGGGTCGAGATGGCCAGGAAAGTCAAAAAGGAATAGGTAGGATTTCGCTGCTTGAGAACAACAGCCAAAAAGCCTGATTTTTAAAAAAAGGAAGAAGGAGGTGTTCAGGACGTGTCCTCTGATCAGACAGGCGGAGAAACCCAGAGACCTCGAAGCCCACAGGAGGAGAGGGTTGGTTTGGAAGCAAAGGAGTGGGAGGGGTTTGGGGTGTCAGATGCTTGGTACTTCGTTCCCAAGGTCTGGGGATGCTAAAATTCCAAGAATGCTTGAGTGTTTATGAAGCATTTTCCTGTCTAAAACCTGAACAGCACCCACGTTGAGAAACAGTGATAGACAGATGTAGGAGGTTCGGAGTTGGGTATTTGGAACGATGTTTGTCCGGGTGGGGACCTCTGCCTCTCCCCGTGTCACCCAGTGCCATTACCCTGTTGCTGGTCCTCGTTACTGTACATCTCCCCTGGCTTATGAACTATTTTGTCTTCAGACTGTCCCCTTTTATGTTGCACAGAGTTGCCAGATTTCTCAGAGGCAACACTAACAAATTTCCTATGCACAAGTGGGCAAAGACACTCGCTCCTTGTGAGATCAGTGAAGGCCACAGCACCCCCATCACTCTGCCTCTTTTTGCCACTGTCATAGAGTCGAGGTGCCGAACTGCAGGACCTGCTCCTGTGCTCACATTTGTTTAGGCCAGGCGCGTGCTGTCTCTGATGTGTGCGTGTTCCCTCCTCCTAGCTACAGACGCGCTCTGCCCCTTCACCAAGGCCGGGCCCACTGTGCATGCTCTCCGTCAGTAGAAAGCAGTTGCCACCTTTGCTGAGCTCCTGAGAGCTAGTTTGTGGGCGTTGATGTGATTATGGCGAGCTCCCTCGTGGTGCAGTACTTCTCAAAAGTAGTGCCCTTCTCTTCCGTGCTTTCCCTTTCTGCAGTTTCTGTTACCTGTACTAAAACAGGAAGGAACAAGTCATACATTTTGAGTTAACTTACTACAGTATATTATAGTTTATTATTGTTAGTCTATGTAGTATGTTATAGTTGTTAATCTCTTACTGTGCCTAAATTATAAGTTAAACTTAATGTCACAATATACGTAGGAAATACATAGTATACATGCAGCTTCGGGCATCTTTGGGGATGTTCTAACATACCCCGTTGAACAAGCGGCATGGCGGAGGAGGAGTGCTGTATACTTTTTTCTTCTCTGGTGAACTGTATGCTTCCTTAGATCCAGATCTGTGCCTCATGTTTCTGCAAACTGGCCAGATGCCTTGGTCTTTAAATACAAGAGTATCCTGGGTTTGAAAAGCTGAGATAACAATCTGAGTTTCCCTTGTTTAGGATTAATTCTTTTTTTCTTTTTAGGGCAGGGTCTCGCTGTGTAGTTCAAGATGGCCTTGAGCTCACTTTGTAGCCCAGGCTAGTCTCGAACTTGTAAAGATCTTCCTGCCTCAGGCTCCTGAGTGCTGGGATTACAGGCATGCACCATCACACCAGCCTTGTTTAACTTTCTTACCTTCAGCAATCATAAATCGTGCTTCTGTTGCATGCTCAGTCATCTTCTGGGGGCAGGAAAACTTTGTGCCATGATCCCAGAGCTTATAGTAAGGATAAAAGCAGTGTGGGAAAGACCGTGACAGGTTTGAGCACACGCTGTATCCCAAGTGGATTTAGTGAGTGTGAACGCTGGGGGAAGCTGAGTAGAACTGAGTTTGCCTGACACCAGGTTCCTGTCGGGCATTGTGGGACCGTGATGTCACCTGCCTCCCCACTTGGCATTTTCTGCAGGGAGCCAGCGGAACAGTCAGAACTTCCGGAAGTAAAATACTAGGTTTATTTGCAAGTTGGAATTATTCTAGAGAAGAAAAAGAAATACAAAGCCATTTGTTTGCATAGATCTAACCCTAGAAAAGTGTTCACTTAACTCTCTGAAGCCCTAGATAATTTCTGTATTGCTAGTTCTCTCTCTGGAGTTACTGGCCCGTGTCTGGCTCCTCGGGTTTGACTTGCTGACAGACTGGTGCCACCTATTGGTAAAGGAGGACAATCTACAGCTCTTGGTTTTCTTGAACTTCTCTCTGGGAGGAAAAAAAGTTGGTTTTGCCACATTTTCTTTACTACAACTTTCATAAATTCCTTACAGGGAAATAAAAGAAACAACCTACAAGTTCACAACTTTTTCCCATCGACTTACGTGAAATGTATTCCCCAGGTTTATTTATATTTTGCCTGATTCCCAAAGCATTCTGTGGCTGTTACAGAAAACACGTACCAGTACAACGTTAAAATAGTTCAAAAGTGATAAATGCTCAGGATCAGTAAAACTTAAACTAGGAGAGAACTATAAACCAAGGGGAACACCATTTAAGGCAATCCTATGGCCATGGATTAATACAAAGGTAATAAAATCTTCTTGTGATGGGATTCACAGTTGTGAATTCCCTGATTTCGAATACTTCTTTCCACACTTCTGTGTGTCATGAAGGCTCATTACCAGCTTAGGAATCACGTGTATCCCGTCCTGCCCTCTCCCTTGCTGGTCAGTGGTTTGCACAGTGGCTTTCAGCAGCGCCTTTCCAGAAGCAGCAGCATTAGCATTACCAGGAAACTTGTTAGAAATACCGATTCCTGGACCCCGCCCAGGCCTCCTGGGGCAGTCTCTCTGGGGTGGGCCCAGCAGTCTGTTGGCGCAGGTAATCCCCAAGCCACACAAGTGTGGGAACCACTGCTCACGTCCTCATTAGTTAATGAAGATAATCGGGAGCAGAAAAATGAAATGTAAAAAGTCTACTTTTGACTACTTAATTCAGCAACTCTGATGTTTTTAAAAAATGACTTGGTGGCGCACACCTGTAATCCCAGCACTCAGGAGGCTGAGGCAGGAGGTCTCGACCAGCCTGGGCTACAAAGTGAGCTCAAGGCCAGCCTGGACTGCATAGCTTCTCTCAAAAAACAAAAAAATAAGCAAGTAAAAGTGACTTAGGGGCCAAAGAATTGATACTGAAGAGCAGCGTGTTGACTTTTCTGAGTCTTCAGTTAATTTACCTATGCCAAGGGGGGAAATTGAAGCTGTCTGCAGTTTTACTGGAGATGAGGATTGACAACATGACCTGACAAGTGGAGGGTGGTGTGGCTCTGGCGAATCCCCGTGTTGTAAAACTCCGAGTCAGTCAAATGACACCAAAGGAGGTGTCTTCCTCATTGGCACTCACTTCTGCGTGACGCTGAAATCATGTTCGTGACACTGAAATTACCCCAGATGTCTGAGGAGCAGGCAGAAGGTTATGACAAATCATACACTGCACTGTGCCAGTCAGAGCTATTCACTATCTAAAGTTCAAGTTCAGAGTTCTTAAGTTCAGTATTCTATTTAGTTGAAAAGTAAAATTGTATATTTGAATCAAATACTGAACAAGACTGCTACAGGAATACATAAATGTGTGGATCAGTTATATATTATGCTTTTAAAATGGGATTTTTGAAATAAGTTGTGGTATTATGTATAAAATAAGAAATCTTATAAAGACAACCCCCCCCCAAAAAAAGCAGATTAAGAGGAAGTATGGTAGCAGAAATCTAAACGCAAACTTGGTCTATATAATTTATTTGAGTAGCTACCAAAATCCCTGATCCTCCCTGACGTTAGGGGGTCACCTGAACTCTGGGTAATGTATGTATTTCCGAGACGCTATATCAAGATTCTGCCAAAAGCTTTTTGTGTAGCTACAGAGCTGTTAAAGACCTTATCTCCAGTTCCATCTACACAAACTGGAAAAATGGGCTTGTGTGACCAGAGGAATAAACAAGGGCCCCCTCAGTGCCTTGACCTTGTTTTATTTCCTTTAGATTATTTCAGTTGAATTTGGAACCATTTTGAATGAATAAGCCGAGGACCTTCAGGGCAGGGTCTGCCTAGGCCTCTGTACTTGAAAAAGAAGAAACAAAGCTTTGTAAAATATGCTGCCTGCTCAGGTGGAGATGGACAGGACGGGACCCAGGTGTCTTAGCAATCTTGATGTGGGCCTGGATTTTAAGAGGAACCAGCATTTGCTAGGTCATTACTGAGTGAGAGCAGAAGCTTACCCATTCCCACACTGCCCACCTCCTCTGCAAAGTTACTTCTGGTTCAGTGGAAATGACAAAATATTATAATGCCTAGAAGTTAAAACGGGAGCATTTTAAGTTATTTTGTGTCTCCCATAAAGTACACAGTGGCGTGAGATTAAAGTTTAAGGGGCCATCACACCATGGAATTCAGAGCCACAGAAGGAAGCTTTGAGTCATCTACTTTCAGTCAGGAGGACTTGAGAAAGAGAACCTTGGTCAGGAGGAGCTGCCCTCCTGTAACTAAGGAGACCTCCTGAATTCTTGGGAGAGAAGCTCATCAAAAAGACTTCAGAACAGGAAGTCATTTGTAAAGGTGCTGACCTGGAGAACAAAGAGTTCTATAGTGATATTTGACTTTCTCTCATGCCTCTCTCTCATGCCTCTGCCAAAAAAAAGGCTTTTTTTCTTTTTTTGGCCAGTTATCATGAGGTCAATTTTTAGAAGCTGCACAGGATCTGACAATAGAATTTTTTTATTTTTATTTTTACAAGTTGGAGCTCATGAAGGGTATTTCTGGTTGACCCAAAAACTTTCGGATCCAGAGACTAGCAGCCTCTTTTCCTCTTTGAGCACATGTGATGTCTTTGTCACCAAGTTCCTTGAGAGAAAATGAAAATCATGGATGTCAGATTTTGTAGTCTCATCCAGCTGCCCTTCCAGCGCATGGAGCCAGCCACCTCAGGACTTTGCCCCTTGGAGGCAGAGTGCTCTGTTGTGGGGACCGTCCTGTACATTGCAGGAGGTTGAGCAGCCTCTCCTACTGCAACCCACTAGATGCCAGTAACACTCCCCCCATCCATTTAGCAGCTCCCCTTGATGTAACCAAACGCCCACAGTGCAGGGAGGAAGGAACTTAGTGGCAGGGTGTCTTGGTTACTTTTCTCTCATTGCCAAGACAAAATACCCAACACCCAAAATGAAGGAAAGGTTTGTTTAGCTTGTGGAAGTGTCCGTGCAGAGTGGCACATGGCAGAGGGCAACAGTTCATGGCAGAAGAGCACAGCAAAACAAGAGCAAAAGGGAGGAATGGCACGAAGCAGCCTCCTTCCCTCCCTTACATTGTAAACAGGCTACCCCCACCTGAGGGTCACGTAGACCCGTACAGTCTCCGGGTGCCCTCCTCTTCCCCAGGCTCAGGATGTATACGAAGTAAGCACCTTGGCTTCCTGCTGAGTCACTCAGCGAAACCTCCAGACTCCCCAATTTGGCACAGTGTATCAACCATAACACGGTAAAATTGCACCATTGGAGAACCACTGGTCTCAATTAAAACCGTGTTCTAGACACAGAATCCTAAGGAAACAAATCTAAATTATTTGCATTTGAAAGAAGCCAAGATTAATTCCTCAGTCCATTAAGCACAAAGCTCGACAATTGACAAAATATCGCTATAATTCCTGTGGGGTTTTGTGCACTGCGTGTGGAGCAGATATTTCAGTCCATCATGCCTCATTGCAAATAGGCTGTTGCAGTAGCTGCTGTAAAAATGTGAATAGCAGAACCATATTGCCTGGATTTCAAGATACTCTCAGATTTAAGATGTACATCCATTTCTTTTTTTTAATTTTTAGCATAACGTACATATGGAGAAGTACACATTTAACAAGTGTGCTGAGTCCTCATGGTCTGAAAACATGGTGCCACCAGCAGTCAGATTAAGATAGACGGCCGGCACCCGCCGGCTCCTTGTCCTTTATAAGTTCCTACAGATCCCGCAGGTGGCCTCTGCCCTGACTGTGGACAGCATAAGTTAGCTGTCTACAGGACACTGGTTCCTAAGACACACTTACACTGAAGATGGACGAGACCTCTTGTCCACATCCCAGCCCCGACTTGGGAGGACCAAGGTTCTAGAAAAGATAAATCTGGGAAGACGGATGGAAGAGCTGAAAGCGGAGCACAGATAGGAGTCAGGACTCTCCTCCCTGGGGGAAAGGACCAGGAGAAGGTGGCTGGAGGTGCAGTGTCAGATAAAATGTGAGGCCATCGCCTAGGAATGAGCTGGTCCAGAGATGCGGTTGGTATGGCAGGAAGGTTCTGAAGCTTGGGAAGCCAGGGCAGGGGTACGGTAAGAGGGGACAAAGCCACTATTCTTTTGAATGCGCTTTTGCAGATCAGAAGGAGGCTAGTGGGATGCCTGGCAACAGGTACCAGCCTGCACCCCCCAGGGCAGACAGGAATACGGTCACCTGGGCAGGAGCCACACTGCTGTGCAGGGAGGCTGCACGCGTCTGCAGAGCGCTGCCCTAGGCTGCGTGTGGAGTGCGCTTGACCGCCGTGGCCTTCCCCAGCAGTGCTGCCGGCGCAGGCTGGACATCAGTGGGACAGTAGTCAGCTTTGTGTCAGGCAGGAGTATCAGAGGGTCGGGGATGTGAAGGTTCCCAGGCTGTCACCGACATCACTGGAGTGACTGCCAGGAGTCCCCTGGTCTGCAACAACCAGGGTTCTCCATCTGCTCTGTTCACCTGGGGCAAGTGGATCCTGTTAGAAAGCGCTGGTTTAGAGTAAGCCAGATGCATGAAGCCAGGAGGAGATCCACGGACAATAAAGAGATCGTAGCAAAATTCAGAAAGCAAGACAGGAGTTTGCTGGGGTGTAAGCATAACTTACTAGTTAGGGTAGTAATGTGTTACAGTGAAGCCTCGGTTGTGACAGTGCCTCAGAAGAACCAAAGAAAGGACGTGGTGGAACTGAGGGCATAGAGGTACCGAGAAGTCAGAATATGGGCAGGGCAGTGTGCATGTGTACTCGCGTGTGTGTGTGCGTGCGTGATAGGGATGGTGGGAGTCGGAAGGGAGTCTGGTCTCACACTAAAAGCTTCACGGAAAAGTACGTGAATTCCAGAGAACATGAGATGAATACCATGGGAGGATGACGAACATTTCACAAGACAGATTGTTTTGATGTGTTTGGTTTCGTTTTGTTTTGTAAGACATTTGTCATTCCTGGAGGATGCAGCATAGACCGAGGAGAATGTAGGAACTTCCCATGGGCAAGGGCAAAGGAGAGATTGTAATTTGTTTCCTTTTGGCAAAGGATGGTAGTAGCAGTTAAACTCCTGTTTTCATTTATTTACTTTTATTTTATTTTACAGATATGCTTTGCCTTTGGGCATGGACTTCATTTGCAGGTAAGGAACCAAGGGAATTATTTCTATCTGTGGGACTTAGAGGCTGCAGAGGAGTGTGTATCCCAGAATGCATTTTACCAGAAAAAGAACTTTGCGTGTGCACACACATGTGCACCTGTGTAGTCAGAAAAGATCATCAAAGGTACTCCTGAGGTTGTTAGCCGTGACTGCTCTGTGAAAAACAGGTGAAGAAATAGAAGATTTGCATTTTTACATCATAGGTTTTACTATTATCATTTGTAATATTTTGTCACTTAATGTACATTTTCAAGTTAAGAAAAAACATTTAAATATAAGCAAAGAATATAAGCAAATATTTAAATGTAAACAAAGACAACCAGTGCGTATGCTTTAAAAATTGTAACTCCGAATTCGTGTGTGGCAACAACATCAATAAAACGGTAAGATAAACATAGTACAATAGTGCTTTGTGGTCTTTGTGGAAAGGTCACCTATACTGAAATTTTCTTTGGATAAAATATATTCTTACCTATAAAATCCAAGTGAAAACTTACAGAATAGTTTTGTACCTAAAGTTTTAAAGGGAAATTTCATACTTCACTCAAATCTTGAGAACAATAAACTCATTAACTGGCAGTTGACCATTTTGATTAGATTTATTTCTTCGGTTTACCAAAATTTAGTCTTAAAACATACAGGGTTTTGGTTTGGTTTGGTTATTATGGTACTAGAGATTGAACCCAGGGCCTGTGCACGGTGCATCTCCAGGATGTTTTACTTTTTTATTTCAAGACAGAGTCTTTGTAAGTTGATGAGTTGCCCAGGCAGGGCTCAAACTTGTCTTCCTGCCCCAGCCTCCCAGAATGCTTGGATTACAGGCATATGCTTGGATTGCAGGCATATGCCACCATGCCCAAATTAGTAATTTTTTTTACTATAAATCATTATAGAGAAGTAAAATGTTATCTTCAGCAAGTAAAAGGAAAATGTATTACACAGTTTATTTCTAATTTTCTGGTTTGTGTGGCCACTACATAGCTCTACAGCTGTTCACTCTGGGAAATACTTTCTTACTGTGAAAAACAAAGCCCTCCTGCTGTACTGATTTGGATGCTTACAAAGTTGGCCTGTATATACATATCCTCTTTGAAAATGAAGCTTGTCCAGAAGTACAAAACATGTCTTAAAAATTGCACTATTTTTAAAGGTTAGTAAATCACGGAATATCATATTAAGCTTTAAAACTCATAGTAAGTTTTTGCTGGTATTTCATTGTTGTAGATCTTAAACCCACGAAGCGAAGGCAACCTGCCTCCCAAGCACGCTCACCTGGTGCGGCAGAAGCGAGCCTGGATCACTGCCCCAGTGGCCCTTCGGGAGGGCGAGGATCTGTCCAGGAAGAACCCCATTGCGAAGGTATCTTCTGAGCAGGGACAGGAGCATGATGCAGGTGGCTAAAGCTGTGCTTAAGAAGGACTTCGATGTCCATTTTAAAATTAAAGGAGGATGATAGAATCACTGGTTTGGTTTTTTCTTTATGTTTAGGGTACATGTGAAGCTTAGCAGAGCTTACTTTAAAATCTTCACTCCTGTTCTGGAAGATACTGCATCATCGCCAAAAACACATATAACTTTAGGTTTTGATTCAGTTCGGAATTAAGGGATCTGGCATTAGTTTGGTCTTCATTTAACATGGAATAGTGTATTATCATTAAAAAGTAGTTTTCAAAGTGGAAAGAACTCACATCTAAGAGGTGGGGTGAGCAGACATCCATATTTACCTGGGACAGTTAATTGATGCCTGCCGTCCTGGCTTAATAACTTACTAGCTCCATCTTTACTCTCAGAAGTCTGGTTTATTCATCAATGATGCAATAGTCCCAGTATAGTGCATCTCAGTACACAAGTTTTCAGATACAAATCTAAACGTTGATCCCCCCCCCAGCTTCTACTTAAGTTCTACCCGTTTCTATAAATGGCACTACCACGCTATTCAAACAGTAGCCAGTGCTTCGGGTTCTGTTCCAAATTGCCCACTTCCATTCCTCTGCACCGCCGCTCCCATCGTCCAGCGTGTCACCCCCTGCCTCCACAGCAGCAGAGCTCCCTCTGCCTCCCTTCAGCCTTGCCCAGCCCACCCCAACGCCCTCTGTCCCCAGAAATGATCTGGAACAAACTTGTGAAAAGACAACTAAAGCATGACCCCTTCCAACCCCCACGAGGCCTCTGAGGAGTTCCCCAGTGTGGCAGGAGAAAGAGCCTCTTCCCCTGATCTAGGGGAGCCCGTGGAACTCGATGCCTTGCCCTCCATTCCATCCTCAGTGGCTGTCACTTCCGTCACCTGCTCCACTGTGACCCTGGACTGGCACAGCTCAGTGCAGCTGCCTCCCCTTGGCATTTGCTGTTCCCCTGCTCAGGGCAGTTTCCCAGAGGTGCTCCTGGCATCATCTGGCCTCTGCTCAAGTGTCAGCTGCTTTTCCCTGCCCCACCGTTTTTCTCCACCCTCTGCCTCTCTGGGTTGTCCCCCATGGCTCGCCCCTTCTCTGTCTCCATCAGTGCAGTGTGCACTCCGTGAGGCCCAGGCCGCTGCCTCGGTGTGCAGGTCCTGCCTGCACAAAGCTCGTGTAGCAGGTCCTTGTACACCTTTGTGTCACACGCTCTTGGGTACATCCAAGCTTAGTTGCCTCCTTCCAGTCTTAGGTCAGGTGTGAGGCTCTCCTGTGAGAGAAGTTGCCGCTACAGAATGGAAGACAGTTGTATTCTTCTGGTGACTTGTTTTTATAAAAGCCCTGAAGTTGGGACTCCTTAAGTGTGGATTCACGTAGTAATACGTACAAGCTGCTGAGGTTTTGGTTTTGTTTTGGCTTGGTTGGTCCAGATCCAAGGCATTCATACCACCTTTTAATAGAGGTTTCTAAAGTACACTGATTCTTAATGGTGTAGTAAGTGTTGGCTTATCCTAACTGCTTTTAATTATATGGGCTGAGTAAAATTTAAAAGCATAAGATCTTGTTATATTTTCCCCTAAGCTTTCCAAATTCCTAACTAAAATGAACACAGTCCACAGTTTAGCACTTTTCCAAACCTTACAAAACACATACGTGTATAGATACGTGTGCGGACTCTTGCTTGCATACATACGTGTATATGAACTACCAGTTCTATCTACACCAGTTTTGTTTTCTAACCCTTATCAATACTGTTTATAAGTAAATATACAGATCCATATGGGTGTCTGTGTGCAGTGCACTTGGCAGGAAGGGCGGGCCAGCCAGGTGGAGGTGCTACAGAGCGACTACCCTGAGTTCCCTGCAGCACCCAGGAGCAGGGCTGGGCAGTGGAGGCTGGAGGACCCATCTGCTGTTTCCTGTTTGCTCAGTGGTATTTGAAGAAGAAATTCAGGAGCCAGTAGAGGGCCCCAGAGAGAAATTTATCAATGAAGAATGAGAGATGTGAATAACATGGTTTATAGAGAATAAGGATAATTTCAGAAGACCCAGCAAGTGATGATTTGCTCAATCTTTCCAAGCGGGGAAGTAGCCTGACTAGTTAAATCTTTCTCTGGAAGGTGGTTAGTTCATACTGTCATGGGGGTGATAATAGAACCTCCAAGTACAATGTAAGGGAAATACTGTAACTCCCAGCCTGTAAGGTGTCTGATACACTGAGTTCATGTTCTCTCAATATCGAAGAAAGACTCCTAGGAGCAGCAGAGGTGGAGAGTGGGAAGATACTTCTTGAGAGGATAGAAAGAGGATTATCAGAGGAACAGGAGGGGGGCCCAAATGGGTTGCCCCAGGACCCCACTTTACAAGGAAGTTTTACGGAGTATTACCCACGTGGGTACAATGTGGGCTACAGCTGTGATTAACCAATAAGGATACAAGTGTAGTCATTAGGTACTAGTGATGCGGAAGGGAAACGAGTCACATAACAAGGGTGCGTGGAGAGAACAGAGACTTTTTGTAGGAAATGATGGGTCTGGAGGTCTGGGTCACCCACAAGGGTGACTGATGTCTATGTGGGCTTCATTAGGCCTGGTGTCTGATCTTGCAGGAAGTATACAGTACTGGTCACTTCATCTTTGAGACCTGGTCTCTAGATTTGTCTGACCTTTGTCTCGGCCCTCTGGAGGGCCCAGCCCTATCTGACTGCCTATACTATTTCTACCTAGCTTAACTGTCTATAGTAATGCTTCCCAGATGATTAGATGAGTTTATAACGATGATTTTGGCTTTATAATTTCCACCACATGTGCAACATGTGAAAGCACCCCCATCTTGAAGATGAACCCCAGTTAGCGCTCAGTTTTACCATAGCCCAACGTCTTCCCTGGAAGCAGCCGTGAGGGAGGCGGAATGGCCAGCTCAGAACTCACCCCCCACGGTGTGACGGGACAGGATGAGACCCCAGGTTCCCTGTCACCAGCAAACGAGTTGTGCCACCTCCCCTCACCAGCCTGTGATGACTTCTGAAGGAAATTGTCCATTAAGGATATTTACATGTCAAGTATAAAGAGTTTAACCCCTTCTGTGTTTCTTTATGTTAGATACATTCTGACCTGGCAGAAGAAAGAGGAATGAAAATCACATACAAATACACTGGGATAGGGATTACAGAGCCTCCTTTTGGTATATTTGTTTTTAATAAAGACACTGGAGATTTGAATGTTACCAGAATTCTTGATCGGGAAGAAACACCATTTTTTCTGGTAAGAAGAACAGTTTTACATTTGTTTGCCATTTTCCCTTAGTAACGGTTATGATTTTTTTATAGTGTAGCAGTTCAGTTATTTTTAGCTTAAAATAAGAACCTTATTTATTATCTTATGTCATGATTTCAGCTAACAGGTTATGCTATGGATTCGAGAGGAAACAATCTGGAGAAACCATTAGAACTGCGCATTAAGGTTCTTGACGTGAACGACAATGAGCCTGTGTTCACGGAGGAAGTCTTTGTTGGGTCCATTGAGGAGCTGAGCGCAGCACGTAAGACTCTTGTTTTCTTATGAATGAATAACCAAGGTCATTTTACTCGCATTGTGTAAGCCCAATCTGTCCTGTTGTATTAACTTGCAGGACAACTAATAATGAGCCTATTGCTGTAGGATCACAACTGCTTTTCTGATAAGCTCAAATGACTTTAAAGATCACCTTTCTGACCCTCAGAAAAGATGGTGGGTTGATGTGACAGGTGCATCTCCATAGCACTACCCCGCGGAAAAAGGCAGTCACAGGCTATGTAAATAAGGGGGTGTGGCTAAGTTCCAACAGAACTTCGTGTACTAAAACAGGTGGCTGGCTGGCTGTTGGTCACTGGGTGTAGTTACTGACCTCTGACTTACATCACTTCTACTCTTAATTTGTTGACATGATTCAGTGCATTGCTCTTTATAGGGCTTGAAATAGAGATTTCTTTTTGGTCTTTAATTTTAATGAACATCAGAGCCTTGCATTGGCTCACCCGTATATCTCTGCATTTGGTGCTAGAACAATTTTGTGAGGCTTAGGACTCCACTCTGATCTCAGCCTTGCATCCTCCTCTACTCCAATCCCGCGAACTTCCTCATCCAGCTAAATTTTTGATCATGGTAAAACAGTGCATAATTTTATGAAGTACCTGAAGTCCTTTTGGGAACAGCTGAAATTATAAATCAGATATTAATCTATATAAATGTACTTACTTTAGTCTCCTCTTTTTCTAATGCCAGATATACTTGTGATGAAAATCACAGCAACAGATGCAGATGAGCCCAACACTATGAATTCTAAAATTTCCTACAGAATTGTTTCTCAGGAGCCTGCATATCCTCCGGTGTTCTATCTAAATAAAGATACAGGAGAGATTTTTACAACCAGTATTGCCTTGGACAGAGAGGTAAGTTAGTGTTTCATGTCACCCATCTTCTACACTCCTTGCTGTCCTCTCTAGTTTCTTCTCTATTAGTCTTTACTAAATTACTTTTATTTTATATTCCTCATTCCTACTGTAAACTAAGAATTGTCCTCCTTTGAAAAGGATGTGGGGCTGGGGATGTAGCTCAGTGGTGCAGCAGCTGCCTGGCAAGCACGAGGTCCTTTGGATTCCTGGTACCCAGGGGAAAAAAAGATTGAGAAAACGGATGTAATGACCACTAATGTGGCCATTAGTCACGTGTGACCACCTCTGAACTGAGATGTGCTGTGTGCATATTGAGCTGGTTAAAAGAGACACTAGGTCTGGAAGAGTTAGCATAAAGGTATAGAATATTCATCTTCATTCCGTATGTTGATTATCTCTTGAAATGATAATCTTGTATATCATGGACTACATAAAATATACTTGTTTAAAATTTAGGTCACTTCCTTTTACGTTTTAGAGAGTTGTTACTCAAAACTCGAATCGCATAAAGACAGTGCCATTCTTGTCCTTCTGCACTTAGTGTGCTATTTACTAAGTGTCCCAAAGCAGCGCTCCTCAGTTTGTGGTTTTCTGTGGAGAAACCAGAAGTCTCTTCCACCTCTGAGGCATAGACAAGGAGCAGGTGGTGCTGGTGGCAGTTGTGTTGAGAGGGGGTAGAGGGTGGGGACAAGCAGGGTTCTAGTTCGGGTGTAAAGACTCTCATAGAAGAAAAAATTGTTTTAAAACCAATATTTAAAAAAAAAACTGGGTGGCTTTCCTGAAAGATTGTGCTCCCAAAACATTTCACTTTTTTAGTTCTAACTGAAAATTTTAAAATAAAAGGGGCGATGGAAAAGTTTTTAAATGCTGCCTGCATGAGTGTGCAAGAATAAAATGTTGATTCTTGGATCCAGTACTGTCATGAATACAAACCATGCTTCGCGCGCATGGTAGCTTACTAGGACAATTCACTCTGCTCCGATGGGAAGGATTCTGTTTCGATTCCATCAAAATTAAGAATATGGTCTGTTACTCCTGCAGTTCTACTATACAACTTTTCACATAAGGTTAAAATGGGAAAGCTTATTAGAGTCAGCAATGTGATTTTTAACAAAGGTCCGTCTCTGAAGTGTGGGAAATTTACCCATTAATAACAGTTGTCACTTTCTGTGTATTTCCCACATGCCAGGTGCCATCCTAAGCCCCTTACGTGGATTAATTCTCTTAATCCACATAGAAACCCTCGAGCAGATCCAGTGATTGTCCCCATCTTACATGTAAGGAAACCAGGAGCCAAGCGATTACACGTGTGTCCAACATGGCTAGTGAGTTTCAAAGCTGCCAGGATTGGAGCCAGCCAGCTGGTCCCAGGGCCCCGGCCGTCCTCTTGAGTGCTAGGAGGCCCTGCTGCACCCAGCTCCCCACGAAATAGCCGCTAAGCTCCTTAAACTCCAGTCACCTGGAATAGAGTTACATTATTGGGCGACATCCTAGAGACAGCCGTTCTGTAGGACACGTTCCCTAAGAGTCCTGACTCCAAGAAAGTCTGGACAAACGGCCTTCACTGGCCCAGGTTTCTTAGGACTAAGCTTAGCATTTAGCTGAGAACAAAATGTGGGACAGAAATAAATTCCTACAGTCCCGCCATCATGTCCAACATAAAACACACTGCATCTCGAACAGCACTCCTTTGTGCAGGCAATTTTAAGGAAAACCGTCTCCTGCAAATAGCAGCAATGACAAATTTAAGAATTTGTCAATTAACTCCATGAAGTTTTTTTTCTGCCCATCTGCAAAGCTCAGACCGCCAATAAATAACATCTTTATACCTAAGAGAGCAGGTCATGGAGGTTGTTTATGAATGAAACATTATGGTCGATTTTCTAATAATAAGGTGAACTGAAATCAGAAAGACAGATTTGGGAAAGACGCATGTTCACCCCGGTGGATGTTTTCGTTGCTCTGCAGGAATACAGTAGCTATTCCTTGATCGTGGAAGCAAGAGATGGTGATGGACAAGTAACAGACAAACCAGTGCACCAAGCTCAAGTTCAGATTCGTATCCTGGACGTCAACGACAACATACCTATAGTGGCAAATGAAATGGTAACTTCTTTTATGATAACTATATCTGCTTACTCATACTTGAAATCTATGTCACATGAACGTATATAAACAATCGTGTGTTCACATTTTGCAGTATGAAGGGACAATTGAAGAAAACCAAGTCAATGTAGAAGTTATGCGTATAAAAGTGACAGATGCCGATGAAGTAGGCTCTGATAATTGGCTAGCAAATTTCACATTCGTGTCAGGAAATGAAGGAGGCCATTTCCACATAGAAACTGATGCTCAAACTAATGAGGGGATTGTGACCCTCGTTAAGGTAAGTCATGACTGTTCAAGATAGGTGGACAGGTTGCTGCCAGAGAGAAGCTAACATTTTGAGCCCAAACCCTAATGTTTCACCCACACAACCAGGGCTATAATTGTTTGAGATACGGGCCGTCTGTTCGGTTAGTGAGTAGTCACACTGTAGGTGAAATTTAGATCATGGAACTCTGACCCTAGCCAGGCAGCATGGTACCACTGTCATTGCTTAGGACATTTACGGTCTTGCTTGCTGCCTGTACCTGGCCAGAGCATTGCTGTGTCATGACCTTGTACTTTACTTACTGGTGCTTACGCGTCTGCTTAACACTAAAGCTAAACCCCATTAATAGCATCTAAAAATTGAAGCTCTGATAAGTTGATATTTAAGGGTGCTTAAGAATCACCCACTAAAGCTTTGTGTCAAAAAATACAGATTCCTGAGCTCTTGTCACCAACAAGTCTAGGTTTGACTCAGGAGCTTGCCTTTTAGGCAAAAATCCCATCTGTCACTCTGATACAAATGGTGTAAGGGCTGCATTTTAGAACAAAGTAATCTAATCTTGTGTGTCATTGAATCAATGAAGAAAAAATTGAATTAAATTGTATGAAGTACATGGTTCTTACACCCTTAGATCTTACAACTGCCACAGAACTTTTTAAATAAAAATGATGAGGTAATTGCCTTAGCAAATTTAAAAATAAAATGGAAAGCTACAGCTTTCAAAATAGTATCTCTTTAAGTTATATACAGCCAAAAAAAATTGATTCTAAAAATTACCAAACTTTTACAACAATTTATGAAAGTCTAGGTAAAGTCTTAACAGTGGGAAGGAAAATATGTAACAGAAAAGGAAATAATTACCTTGAAGGTTCATAGTAATAACTTTGAGTGTCACTTGTGGATATGCATTTAAACTACTGTGAGGAAAATTGAACAATCTTACCTCAAGGAAGACACATTTTGTGATTATTGAAAAAGTGGCAAATGTCATCAGAGACAAAATAACTCACCTGCTTATATAGGAATAGGCATAATTTGTAGTCATCAGTTCAGGCAAAACCATGTTGGATGTTTGTATGCCAGTGACGCGCATGAGAGGAAATAGCCGTGCAGCGGTGGATGATAGAAGTGCCGGAAGCACTGTTTAATCATCTATGATAAGACACAAAGAAAGGAATATAGTCATTTCTACCAAGAGCAGCATGGATGAGAAACAGAATTAGCATTACAGTGAACACAACAGATTTTTAAAATGTCTAGGTTATAACCATAAAAACTACCACCATGTATATACTAAGATGACTAAAATCAGTATCTTAGTCTGTTTGGGCCGCTGTAGTAAAATACCATCAACTGTGTCCTCATAAACAACAGAAACGGATTTCTTACAGCTCTGGAGGCCGGGAAGTCCAAGCCCTAAGCAGGTTCAGTGAGAGCCATTTTCAGGCTCACACTCAGTGGCTTCGTGCTGTATTCGCACACATACGTGGTGCTGGTGGGGTCCAGAGGCCTCTTTTGGAAAAGTATCAATTCCATTCCTGAGGGCTAACACCTCCCAAAGGCCTCTTTTTCTCAAGATCATCATTTTGGGGGTTGAGCTTTGAGCATATGAATTTTACAGGAATACTAACATTCAGTCCATGACAGTCAAGATTGACACCACCAGCTATCGGCAAGAGTGTAAAGAAACTGGGACCTTTCTGTATGGCTGTGGGAATAAAAAAATCACATAGCCATTTTGGCAGAATTTTTAAAAAATTTAAATGTAGTGTAGTTACCCTATGACTGAGCAATCTTAGTCACAAGTACTCACCCAAGAAAAATAAAAACATGTCCATACGAAGTCTTACAACAAATGTTCACAGCTGCAGTATCCATAATGGTGAAAATCTTTTAGCAGATACCTGTGAACTGAGGAGTACAGTAGGTAAGATGACCACACAACAGAACACTGCTGCACAGTAGGAAGGAGTGGGGTATTGACAATATGCTACAGTATAGATGGACTTCAGAAACATTTATGCTGTGTGGAAGAAGCCAGATAAAAAATTCCGTGTATTGTAGGGTTGCATTTATGGAAAAATTCTAGAAGAGACCGAACAATGGAGATAGAAAACATATCAGTGGTTGTTTAGGGCGGGGAATGTGAGAGAGGTTGACCACAAATTTGCACAGAGGAACTTGCCAGAATGATGGATGTATTTTAAACTGGACTGTAGCCAAGGTGGCAAACTTGAAGTCATCATGCTGTAAACATAACATGGGCAGGTTTTACTGTGTGTGTATCTCAGTGAAGCTCTCAAATAAGGTAAAGGACATGAACAGAGGTTATAAAATACAGCAGTGGGGACGGTAAGGTATCACGAGAAAAATCTGCTGCTTTGCTATAGCAGTTGCACATATTTAATGCTATTCTTTCTACTGCTATTGAAAAATAGCAAACATGGAAATGGTAAAAACGAGAGTTATAAAAAGAGGCAGTATTGGTCCTCATACAGTGTTGCTGATGCTGAAAGGTTTTCCTGCTTTCTGGAGTACTGTGGTTACTGATTGACAAGCACTGTGAAACAACGTTTATGGCCCCAAAATCTAGCTCACTTTTTCACATTGTCCTTGGCTTGGAATGCTAATGAGAGCTGGCTGGAAGATTCTGTTCCTCATCCAGTTAACACAGCAGCATGAAAACAGATGTGCCAGCTGGAAGAATAATTTTTTTTTTTGTATCAGGAATTGAATTCAGGACTTTGTGCTTACTAGGCAGGCACTGTACCACTGAGCTACATCCCCAGCCCTTGCAAGAACAATTTAAAAGCACTTTCACCAAGACTTCACAATCACAGTTTAATTTCTCCAACTGTTCTGGTGTGTCCTGGTCTCAACACTACAGTGTTCCATATTTAAAGGGGGGCAAAAGAAATGGTTGTGGATGCAGAATTTTACACAAAGAAAAACAAAATCCTTAGTAAATCAGCCCCAAGACAAGTGAGCAGCTTTGCTAGAATTCGTGTAAATACATGTAATGTATTTAATCTTACGTTAAAGAAACAAGCAAAAAGAACTCATCCATCTAAGTGGTCAGGGACTCTAGAATTAAAAAGCAATAAAAGAATAGGACCAAAAACTGAACTTTGATGACTAGGTAATTGTTTCACAAATAGGGTATAGGTCAACAGAGGAAAAGTAAGTAGTATAAAAATGTCCAGACCAGTATTTTATTTAAAAATTGCAAATAGCCCAAATGCTTAGCAACAGAATGGCAAAGTAAATTGATTATATGTAAATATAAGATACTGTAGAAATTCCTATAAAAGAAAATGAAATTATAATACGTATACAATGATAAATTGATTATATGTAAATATAAGATACTGTAGAAATTCCTATAAAAGAAAATGAAATTATAATACGTATACAATGATAATTAGCTTGTATCAGATACGCATGATAAATACCACAATTTGCAAAAAACTATTTAAAAAGAACCTAGTCTCATTAGATGAACAGTAAAACATTTTAATAAATACCTGCCACAAAAGGAAAGACTAGGTTTTTTGTTTAAATACATTTGAAAATCCCTGGGTTTTTTTCTTTACTACAGAAATTACCAAGTCTTTCAGTATGTTAGTGTGCAGGGTAAATCTGTTTAAGGACACAGAGGTGGCAATGCAAATCCATGGAACACATTTTAAGGAATACTAATTTTTAGTGAAGTTCATTAATGTTCCCATTCCACTTTGGCATGTGAAAATAAAAATGTATACTTTTGAAAATAATTTTGACCTTTAGAAAAATAAATTGGGAATGCTCTCTAAACATCCTTAACATTTATGAACATCCAAGTTATGGGTAGAGCATTTTTAATTGCTTGTACCAGTGAGAATTGGGACACCCCTGCATCCAGTATTGTATTTAACATAAACGCGCGTGTGTGTATATACACATGCACTGTATGTTGTAGTGATTTTCTCTGTTAAAAAGATTGCTCTGATTTTGCCTTTCTAGGAAGTAGATTATGAAGCAATGAAGAATCTTGACTTAAGTATCATTGTCACTAATAAAGCAGCTTTTCACAAATCAATTAGGAATAAGTATAAACCGACACCCATTCCTATCAAAGTAAAGGTGAAAAATGTGAAAGAAGGCATTCAGTTCAAAAGCAGCACAGTTGTACTGCATGCTAATGAAGGAATGGATCTATCAAGCCAAGGCCAATCAATTGGAAAGTTTCAAGTTTTTGATGAAGACACTGGACAACCTGCTGATGTAAAGTAAGAAAATACTACAAATCTATTTCTGCGTTTTAATTTACTTTAAGTACCTATTTTCAAAATTAATAATGAAACTTAAGCACCTTATTTCTTCACACGCCAACACTGTAGTTCACCAAAGGTCTATAGGATAAATTTCCCAAAGTTACGCCTGAGAATGCAAGATGAAGAGGGATTTTCAGAACCTTCTTCCTTCAACAGCCTGTGTTTGGGGATGAGGCTGGGTTCCTTACGACAGAAACAGTTGTGGCTAGAGTGGGATGAAAAGCAATAAAGGGAAAGTTTTGAGGAAAAATAAAACTAACTTTCTAGAGTCTATCTTATTTCTTAACACTAGAAAGCAGATAGAAGCAGATAAAATTTGTCACAAATTTCACTTTATATAAGCTTGGTTAAAAGCAGTAGTTGCCTCATGTAATTCACTATAGAAAAACGAAGGGCTGGGGCTATAGCTCAGTGGCATAAGCGCCTGCCTGGCAAGCACAAGGTCCTGAGTTCGATCCCTGGTACTGCAAAAATAAATAAATAAAGACAGAAAAATGAATTCTATTCACAAATAAAACTTGGGGAACTAATCTTCATTTTAAATCATGCTTTTTAGTTCAGGGATGGATGATCTTTTAAAATATTTTTCTTAATCATGCCGACCTTTAACTACGCTAATCGAGTACCTGAAGGGACTGTGCATTCTGTAGAGACCCTTCAGAGTCTCATGATACTTTCAAATTTTCAAAGTAAACGTCTTAGCTCTGAGAGCTATGCCATGGAAAGATTACTTTCTACAAAATAATTATTTATGGAGTTACAGTTACTTGGCTTGAATTTGAGGATGTCCCACCTGCTGCCCACACAGTTTTTGTGACTTTCTGTTCTATGCTAGAGCTGCATGGGTGTTCGTCCGTCCTTATGTGTATGTCCCTGTGTGCCAGCACTCATAAACCATTGCTTTTAGAAGCATGCGTGACTATGGCAAAAAAGTGAGAAAATTCTTTAACAATCTCTATGTTTTTAGTGAGCCTCCTTTAAATGGAACTCATCCACTGTAGATTCAAATAACCTTTTTGCAAAATAGTAAAACAAGCATCTCCCACTGTTTTCCATAGTATTTGATAACTACCTTTGGC
Organism: Dinomys branickii; assembly: GCA_004027595.1. Lineage (NCBI taxonomy): Eukaryota > Metazoa > Chordata > Mammalia > Rodentia > Dinomyidae > Dinomys > Dinomys branickii. Next base: position 78,934 of record PVLD010002935.1, read on the forward strand.
TCACCGACCCTGCAGGAGACCCAGCCTGCTTCAACTAAGTGGTTTAGGTTTTGACTTCGGTTTTTTGAATTTTCAAAATCTCATTGAAACCGTCTTAGGGCTTTTGTTAAGCTATGGTAGGGTACAATATCCTATAGAAGTAATTGTCATAGATTTTGTATGCTTATTAGTACATGTTCTCTGTACATAACGGATGCACACATCATGAAGAGTTGGTACTCTGTACTCAACGAGACAGTCCCTAGCAGATCCACAGATGTCAGGGTTTGCTATGAGGTTCTGTATGATGATTTTGCATGCTGTCCACTGAGAAGTTCGTATCTTCCAATGACTCATCTAGCGATATGTGGCTATCTATTGAAAATTCTGTTTCCTACCAATGTTTAAATTTTGACTGCTAGTATTTTTATTACTCTGAATATATTTTTTAAAATGTGTGTTCTTGCCAGAAAAATGATGAAGCATGCATGCTTCTTCAGCACACATTTACAGGCCCTTAGAATAAAAGAAAATGCTGGGCAAGGTTTTAGGGGAAAAGGAATTGTTCTTCATTGTTAGTGGGAATATAAAGTAGTACAACCACTATGGAAATCAGTCTGGAAGTTCCTCAAAACAGTAGAAACAGAAATTCCATCTGACCCAGCTATTCCTCTTACAGGTATCGTCCCTAAAGAACTGGAGACGTCATAGTTACAATGATACACACGTATCCTTGTATATAGCAGCACAGTTCCTAATACAGTAGCTAAGTCCTGGGATCCTGTAGGCCCATCGATAGAGGAACGGGGGTGGTGTACATATGCACAGTGGAGTCCTAGTCAGCCTAAGGATGGATGCACTCGAGTCACTTGTAGGAAGAGGAATGCGCCTGGACACTAACACCAAGTGAGCTAGGCCACACACAGAAGGCTCAGTGCTGCCTGGTTAACGGTGTGTGTGTACCAACTCCCCAGAGTGTAACTGTTAGGTATCACAACATATGCTAATAAAAAGAGAACCTTAAAAAAAATTTAAAAGAATGAAAAAGATCTTAAAAATCAATTGAAAACTATTATTTTGGAAGGCACAGCCGAACTAAATTATTTACCGGTATTCACTTAATCTGCAGTTACTTACTTTGAAATCATCCCATCTCCACAAAGTCTACCTCCCTGCCCTCATCCCAGTTGGAACTATTTTAAAGTGGATATTTTAATATACTGACATATTGAAAATCCAGATGTTTTCCAATAAACAGTATAATTTAAGAATACCCCAGATTTAAGAGAGAGCAGATGAAAAACTGCAGGACAGAGCCCAGAGCTTTTATGAATGTCCTGAGTTTGTCGGTGAAAGGCGATCGTTCTTGGTTCTGTGCCTTGGGTCCATTACAGTATAAGGGTGCTTCCAAGGTGGTGTGAAATGCGGTCAGCAGGAGGAGTTTTAGCATAGTGTTAAGGAATTGAAAACGTTCCAAACAAACGTCTGTAGCAAGGACATTTATGAGGAGATAATTATGTTTGAAAGGTTTGCACAGATTCTTAGTTCACCCAGAATGAGAACTAAATTATATGTTTGTTGTGTAACAGGTATGTCAAGGTAGAAGACGGAGACAATTTGGTCTCTGTGGATTCATTCACATCAGAAATTAAACTTATAAGAAGACCTGATTTTGAATCGAGATATGTCCAAAATGGTACATACACTGTAAAAATTGTGGCTATATCACAAGGTAAGTTACTAATTTTTTTTATTCATTACATGTGTTTAGACTGTATCTTCCAGCATCAGAAATGTCTGTTTTGAATGTATTTTTTAAAAACGAAATCTCCAATGGACTACCTCCATCTCCTATTACTTAGTAGACCTGGGAAATAACACAGGATAAGAAACATCTGAAGTGTTTCATACACTCCCGATGCCAAAATGCAAGAGAATTCAGAGTATCTTGTTGTTCGTATGATCAAAATACACACAGGTTTTTGTTCTTACTTTTAAGATCATCCTAGCAAAACCATCACTGGCACCGTCCTTATCAACGTTGAAGATACCAATGACAATTGTCCCACTCTGGTGAACCCCGTGCAGAATGTCTGTGAAGATGCGCCGTACGTGAACGTTACGGCAGAGGACCTTGATGGATACCCCAACAGCTGGCCCTTCAGCTTCTCGATCATTGATACATCACCCAGGGTGGCAGAAGAATGGAAAATAATACGCCAAGAAAGTAAGCAAAACCGTTGGACTACATTCAGATGATTTACAGATATTAAGCATGGTGTATATCTAAAATATTATGTAGGTTGTGTTTCTCCTTACAAAATATATGTCTAGCACAGTTTTTTAAGAGAGATTATGAAATGTAGTTCAGAACCCATGGACATCATACCTTAGTGTCTTTTACATGCCTGTAGAGGGAGAAAAAAAGGGTCTAAAATGCCTTGAGGGTAGCTCTTGTCTTACAAGCTGAGGATGACCAAGTCTTCCTGGGTGCAACAATCATAGTAGGGGCCGTCTAGAACTCTTGAGATATTGTAACAATAATGGCACTTAAAATAACATTTATTAAACACTTATTATGTGTGTCCATGCATTATCATACTGAACCCTTCCTCTGTAACATTATTCCCTAATTGCAGGTAAGCAAAACCTTAGCAAGAGTTAAGCAATCTGTTCAAAGAGTCAAGCAATCTGTTCAAAGTCAGTATGTGATGGACAGTGTGACAAGGATTCTATCTGATCCCCACACGCCGGCGGCCATGGATGCACCTGTATGACGCTATCTTGGAAGTGGCTTACTTGTTGATGTGGTCCTTTGCGTGACCTTTAGGGTGATTTTGAAGAGGGAAATGTCTCTCCAGAAGACTTGCTTTAAACAGTCAGTGTTTACTTCAGAAAAGCTTGAAACAGTCCCCAAGCTTAGTTTGCAGGATTAATGTGGTATTTTACATCTGGCAAATGTTTGCAATCATTTTAAGTGCTTTGAATAATGTTTGATCCAACTTACAAGTTAAATATTTTCTACATTGCATACTGCATTGTAAATTTAGTATATTTGGTGTCCTTTTCTTTAAATATTTCAATAATCTGAACTTAATAGTAAATCCTCCCTATGTTCCTTATACTCTAAAGTGCCAATGAATTAGCTGGGCAAGGTGGAACATGCCTGTAATCCCAACACTTAGGAGTTGAAGGTTAAGAATTGCCACAGGTTCAAGGCCAGCCTAAATTACTTAGTGAGACCTTGTCTCAATGAATAAAATTTTCCGATAAATTGAACATACGTGTTCAACCTAGAATTCTCTTCAGCCTTAATACTGAAAAAAAAACAGTGATATTTCAACCTAAAGCCATAAATCTATGTCAGTAACACAGTCACCCATTTTAAATGGGAATTACAAAGCTGTCATGTTAACAGGACTACTACTTTTCCCAGACATTTTATAAACATAATAAAACAAATATTAATAAATTCCCGATAACACAAAAGTACTTAAAAAGTATGCTTGATTTGCTTTAAGTATTCTTTTGTCTGACAGCAGGTCTTGGTCTTTGTTATTTTTCTTGTTGCTGAGACAAAATAGCTGACACCCAAAGATAAAAGAGGAAGGGTTTTTTGGGCTCAGTTTATAGATGTTTCAGTCCATAATGGGCTGGTCCAAGGCAGGGTGGCATGGCAGAGGGGCGTGGAGGAGGAGAAATAGTCTGTGGCAAGCAGGCAAGTGAGAGCCTCTTTCTGGCCCTTATATTTTATGTAGCACTCACACCCTTAATTCTAGCCAGAAGTCTGCCAGACCAATCAGTGGACGGACTGCATAGTCCCACACCTTTGATCCCAGCACCACACTCTGTAGATCCAGCCACCTCTGAAAAGCCCCCCTGTGACTTTGTGGGGCTTTGGGGGGACATCTAGACACAAGCCATGGCAGTGTGCACACTTGAAGCAATCGGCTATACTCAAGGTTAGTCAAGGTCGGCCTCCCCAGGGAGAACAACAGTCGCCGCTGTGATCAGTTGAGGTTCCTTAAGGTCACGTTTTAGGTAGTGTGATCGCTGGGTCCAGGATCTAGGTGATTCTTCATCATAGGCCTCAAAACCTGGGAAGTATTCAACTTACCATCAGAGAGGTCTGGGATTCACACCAGGATAAATGCTTGATGGAGTTTGCCTTTCTATGAGCAAGATACCTAAATGAATTTTGTATTGAACTTGCTGGAATCCTAAGACAGATTTATTTTCTCTAAGAAATACGTGGAGTTTAGGATTTGCTGTACATTGTCTTAAACACTCTTTGATACTAACAGCTCTAGAAGTTTGATATTATGATAATCAAATAGATAGGGAAGCAGAGACATGGCAAGGTTTACCCATTCCAAAGACAGCAGGTGTTAAGAGCTGGAGTTAGGATTTGGCCTGGGCCCTCTGGCTCTCTCCTCTGTCCTGGCTGGGTGCTGTTCTATGTGTAAGCTTGATGAGTTCTGAGGTCACGGTTTTAGGAACATACAGCTCTCCAGGCCCTGTGTTACCCAGTTGTAAGCAGAAGTCCCTGAGATAGCTCTTGGTGTGACTGTACAGTTGAGAGGAGGAGGATTCTATAACGTAGGCTTTCTTCATGGTTATGTCAGAAGGTTACCAGTCAACTGTTGGGATAAGCAGTAGCTTCCATCTATCTAGGAAAATGTTTAAATACAGAAAATTTCATGGGCAAGTAAGTCTTGTACTCACTGCCCACAATGCAAAGAATACAATTTGTTGTAGTAAGTCAAGCTTCTTTCCCCTCCTCGATTACCCCTTGGAGTCCCTCATGCACTGCTTTGACGAGTCTCAGGCGCTGGCCCTACACCTTATTATGCAGTAGTGGAGAAGAAAGCATGGGTGGCAGAATCTCTTCTCTCCACATGTCATAGTTGTAATCTTCTGGGCCAGGCATGCCTGAGTTTGTACTCCTTAGACAAATCCCCCAGAGCGTTGTTTTTTTTTTTTTTTGTACCGGAAATTGAACTCGGGCCAGGTAGGCACTTGTGCTACTGAGCTATATTCCCAGCCACATTCCATAATATTTAGAATTTAAAATGAGAAGCTATCTCTTACTTTATAAGAAACAATCAGCTGGGTGTGGTGGCACACACTTGTAAACCCAGCACTCAGGAGGCTGAGGCAGGAGGATCAAAGGAGTTCAAGGCCAACCTGAACTGCATAATGAGTCACTGCCTCAAAAAGTTCAAATAAATAAATAAGTAAATAAATAAATAAAGCAACTAAAAATAACACATCATGCAGTTTTTATACTTGATCTTAGCCAAAAGGTTGAGAAGCGCAGTAATCGTGTAGTTTTTTATCATTGTCTTTAAGGTAAGTTTTCTTATTTGATGCAGGGTCCATTAACTTCCTAAATTACCCAGGCTGGGCTCAAACTTTTGATCCTGTGCTCTACTCTCTGCCTTCCAGAGTGCAGAAATTACAGGTATTTTTCAACCATGCCCAGCCAGTAAATTATTTTAATAAGTAGTATACATACAGCAAAGTTTTAAACTGTTCTAATAAACCACTATTTTTGCTCATGTGAAAACTAGTCATTTTTGCCAGGCAGTTTGGCGCAAGCCAGCAATCCCAGCATTTGGGAGGCTGAGGTAGGCCTATCACTGTGAGTTTAAAACCATCCTGGGCTACCTTCTCAGTTCATGGCTAGCCTGAACTACTACATAGCAAGTCTCTGTCTCAAGCAAGAAAAAAGATAAGACATCATTCACCTGTGTCATCTTCTTGCCAACAAAATGTGTCATCCAAATCCAGTTATGGGGAAGCAATCAGACAAATTCAAGCCATGGAACAGACTTTGAGATGAATGGCTTTTGAAATATGTAAAGGGCTTGAAATACTGAAGGAGAGAGTGGGAATTCCAGACGAGTAGAGACTAAAGTGGTAAACTATAAGAAATTATGGTCCTTGGCTGGATCTAGAGTCAAAAGAGAAGACAGAGACCTCCAGGGCATTATGAAGGGGCATTATGACAATTGAAATGTTGGCCAATGAGTTACATATTAGGTGTTTTTATATCGATAATTATTTTTCACTGATGTCCTGTCATCTTAGAAAGTCCGTGCTCAAGAATGTCCTGCTATCTGTAACTAACTTCAGAATAATTCAGACAGAATTACTTTGGCACATGCCAGCAATCCCAGCACTTTCAGTTTCCCAAAAGCTTTGTTTTTCCCAGTTACGCACATGTGGAGAGAAGGGATCGCTGTGAAGTGTGAACAGTCAGTGAAGGCTATGTCAGTGTGCACTGTAACATTCGTTCAACCTTCTGGTAGATTTGAAGCTTTCTGAACACATCACACTGGGACAAAAAGGAAGGAGAAACATTAGCCGTTGTTGGAAATTATTAAGGCTGGGAATGGGCACCACAGGGGTTAGCTCTTCTCTCTTACAGCCTAGGTTTGAAAGCTGCTTAATACTATGTGTATGTAACAAGTGGTACAATAGGGACTGGGGATGAGCCTCAGTAGTAGCACGTAGCCAGGCCCTGTATTCGATCCCCAAGGAGAAAAGAAGAAATGCTAAGGCCAGTGTCACCCAGCGTTGCTCAGTGCATCTCCTGTTTGCCCCATGCTCCTGCTGTGTGGCAGAGTTTCAGCACTTGGGAGACCACACATACTAGCTAAAATTAATCACCGTGAAAGTAAGATGCCCAGATCAGATCCTTCACTCTTTAAGCTGCATATTTGAAGTCTCTGACAAATTCTAACAAGTGCATAGCGTAAACCCAGTAAGAAGTTAAAGAAAAAGCAGGCTTCCAACTGGAGCCGTGTCAGGAGGTTTCTAAAGTCCGGCTTCTCCCTTTACTTGGGGCTCACGCGTCCTTCCTTCCCTCTCCTGCCCTGCAGGTACCAGTGTGCTGCTGCAGCAGAGAGAGCACAAGCTCGGGAGAAGCGAAGTCGCGTTCCTGATTTCGGACAACCAGGGCCTCAGCTGCCCAGAGAAGCAGGTCCTCCAGCTGACGGTGTGCAAGTGTCTGCACGGCAGTGGCTGTGTGGGTGCACAGTACGACTCCTACGTGGGCCTGGGCCCCGCGGCGGTTGCGCTCATGATCCTGGCCCTCCTGCTCTTGCTCCGTAAGTCTCCACAGCCGCTCTTCAGTTCCCTTGGGAATCGGAGTGCCCTCCTGGAAAGGTTCCTGCTAGGGCAGGCATTGGTTTCCTTCCGGTTATTCTTAAACACTTTCGGGGGTGAATAAGAAAAGACAGTTGCTGGTAACTGACAGGTTCACTGAGTCCTATCACAGGGCACTCTTGGTCACTTCCCGTCACAGGGACAAAATACTCAACACTCACGTCTTAAGGAAGGAAAGTTTTATTTTGACGTCCATTCTTCGTCCAAGCAGCTAACTCCACAGCAGTAACAGCTCTGGGCAGGAGCTGGCAGAAGCAAGCTAGGGATCCTGTGGCAGCCAGGACGCAGAACGAGAAGGCAGGAAGCAGGGCGGGGGACACACCATCCCCGCCCTGGCCCCATAAGCCTCTTTGCACAGTGTGGCAGCTGTGAGCCATCGGCAGCTTCACCTGCTGATAAGCAGGGTGTCCCGGGAGCCAGTCACCTCCCAAAGTCCCGCTTGTGAACACAGAATGTCCTGGGAGGGACATTGTAACTTGAGCCGTAACAAGCACTCTTCTCAGAGTTTTACCTTAGAAAAATGTACCCTAATTTTCTAAAAACCAAGGTAGTGCATGCTCTCCAAGCTCCTTTTGCCATAAGCATCGCGGTGTCCTAGGAGGATGCTGTCTGTTCTTCACTGCACTTTTCCAAGCCCTGCACTTAGTAGTAGGTCCTCAGAAATGACTTGCTGCGTGAATTTGGAATATGGATCCGAGGTTGTTTTACAAACCAGTTGATCCTCACTTTGTGCACTGAAACTGTCGGAGCTCTGCCTCGCTGACCTCCGCACGGCCAGCTTCTACACCCATCCACACCAGCAGCAGCCAGGCTTTCTCAGCAATTCTGTCCTCAGCCCGTCCTCCCTGTCCTGCCCTCCCTCCAAAGACCAGGGTTTCCTCTCACAAAATAATAGATTACAACCACTAGGGTCATGTGGAATTCACTGCACTTGACCCTGAACCTGGGCAGAGCTCCTTGCAGAGTCTGGACTGTCTCAGTGAGGAGCCAGTTAAAGCCATTAGCAGGTTTCCAGGGAAACACAGCACTCAGCAGTTTACATAGAGACACACGAGAGAAAACGGCTTTACTGTGTTTGTAGGTAGGTCTGGAGCCAGGACTGTGGCGCTTCCCCGAGGATTCCTTGCACTCCCTATTCTTCTCAGGTTCCCTAGAGCCTAATGTGACCCCTGCCACCTGACAGACAGTTCGGTCAGTGTTGAGTATGTTGAAATGGTGGAGTCACCACTGGTTCCCTTCAGACCCAACGTTCATCACAGTAGCTACAGTGACTGCAGACTTACATGGAAATAGTAGGCAGATAATTCCAAAGTTAACTGGGACCTCAGAGAGTCATGCCTTGTGCAAAATTTCACTCTAAAAGTGTTTTAAGAATTTAAGTGTTCTGGGATATTTGAATATATTAAATTTTTTTTAAAAAATTCAGTCTTTATACTGGTTTTGCTAATTTGCACATTACCTCATGCATCCTTAATATTCCACGCAGTACTGTTGGCGGTCTCTCTGTGAGCAGCAAGGCCTTTAGGCCCGTCAGCCTCTCTCTGTCCTCAGGCTGTGGTGTAACTCACCCAAAACAAGCTTGGAGAGGTTGGGAGAGGGTAACGAAAAGCACTGAGAAAAGGGTTGTGAAGATTCCAGTTACCCAGCTCACAGCTGGCAGTGCGTCAGGATTGACCTCTGTGCTCACTTCTGTCTCTGTATAGTTGTGCCGCTTTTGCTGCTGCTGTGTCACTGTGGAGAGGGCGCCAAAGGCTTTGCCCCCATCCCTGGCACCATAGAGATGCTGCATCCTTGGAACAATGAAGGGGCGCCACCTGAGGACAAGGTCAGTTCTTAGGGTAACCTGTGAGACTTGTCATCTTTTCTGATCTGAAAGGGGGCTTCGCAGGTGTTTCTAATACCTTTGGTCATGAGAGAGTAATATTGTCATACTGCGAGATCCATATTTGATGTTCATTCCCATTTCTTGCTGTACAACTCCAGAGTCTTTGGAAGCTTGGAAGTGATAGTTTCTTGATATCTGAAAGGAGGAGGGGCAGGCGGTCTTCGGGACCAAGCCCTCTCCATCTGAGATCTGATGCCATCTCCAGGTAGGCAGTGTCAACATTAAACAGACTTAGAGCGTCCTAACTGGAGTGGGCAGCAGAGTTGATTCCTTGTTTGCTGATGGAGAGAAATCCTCTCCAGAAACTCTTCTGAGGTCACAGAAGTCCGTATTGATCATCGTATTGTAAGAGCAGAGCAAAAGCAGCCTGTTTCTAAACAGTAGTCACTACGGCTTTCACGCACGTGCCACTGTGAAGCAGAGGCTCCTAACAGCAGCAATGTGTTTGGTGCTGGTTGCCAGAGCAGGGGTGAGGTGGTCTTACCGCACTGTGATACGTGGTATGTTGATGAGAATGTAACCGTGGTTGGGGAGGGACCCAGAGAATGTAGAGCAGGGGTCAGAGACAAAGCATTCATGAGCTTTCCCATTGCTGGGAAACAATACCTGACACATGCAATTTAAAAGCAGGAAAGAATTTAGGGGCTGGGGAATAAGCACCTGCCTACCAAATGTAAGGTCTTGAGTTCAATCCCTGGTACTGAAAAAAATAATAATAATAAAGAAAAATAATAATAATAAAGATTTAATGATTTAATTTAGCTCACAGTTTCAGGAACTTCAGTCCATGGTCCAGTGGCTGCAGGACAAGAAAACCACAGTGAAGGGGAAAGCGAAGCAAAGCCACTTTATAGTGGCCAGGAAGCAGAGGAACAGGACAGGGCCAGAGAGGAAGGTGCAGGGGACCAGGTACAGGACACACGGTCACATTTCCATGACCCACCCGGACGTACCCAGAAGAGTGCTCCATGGGAGACCCCCTGGTGTTTCCCAAGCCAGTCCAGTTGACACAATCTAGCATAACCACCACAGACACAAAGCTGTATAGCAGTTTAGGAGAGAAATTCTCATCCCAGTATCAAATGGCAGATTTCATATTTACAGACCACAACGTTTCTATTCCCCTCCATACATAGAGATGGCAGAAGTAAACCTCCAGCCCCATGACAAAATACTGTGAGATCCCCTTACCTAGTTAATGTTGTGACTCTCTCCTGTCTGTTGCATCTTCGTGCTGGATCTCTCCTATCTGCCATGTGTGCTAGTCCTAATAGGATGCAATTCAGCATCATATGTCAGAGGCTCAAGTAATGGTGGCTTAAATGCAAACCTGTGTGGTCCAGGACCAGCGGAGTGATGATCCTGCCCACCCAGCCCCCCCCCACCCCCCCATTGCTCCTCCTGTGATGAGTTCCAGTCCCATGCTATCCTCATAGAAACTCACCTGCTGCCTTCACATTCACAGTGAGATGGGGGAGGGTGAAGGACCCTTTTGTAAACAAATTTCCCATAAGCTGTATACACCATTTCTACCTGATTCACGGAGGCATGAACCCAGGGCCATTGCACTGAACTGCGTTTCCATCTCTCCTGCCCTTCCTTTTTGAGACAGGATCTCAATAAGTTGTCCAGTGAGTTCACATTTACGATTCTCCTGCCTCAGCCTCCCAGAGTACTGGGCTTACAGGTGTGGACCATCACACTTGCCTATATCCTTATTTTGAATGGCCATGTGTCCAGATAAAAACAAAATGAAGGAGTCTTTAATGATAGCAGAGAGCGTGAAACCCTAGAGGAATGTTAAATGCTATTGGCCCCAGAGGACTAAATGAGCTGAGACCGTAGAGGAAGCTTGGGTTTTTGTTTCTGGTTTATACTCAGCTGTGAAAGAAGGCAGAATGATCTTTTACAAGACTCATAGAAGTTGTTCAGCCCCAGATACCTCTGCTGACTGCCTCCAGGGAAAGGGTTCTCCCATCTGACACCCTCTTAGCTCCGATCTTTCCAACAACCGCATGACCCTCCATCCTGACCCCGTTGTTGTCTGCCTTTGCACACAGGTGGTGCCGTCGCTCCTGGCCGTGGACCACGGGGAGAATCCAGCAGTCAGAAGTGGAGTGGGAGGAGCCATAACCAAGGAGGCCACCGTGAAAGGAGGCAGCTCTGCTTCCTTCTCCAGAGCGCAGCAGGAGCTGAGCGAGATGGATGGGAGGTGGGAGGAGCACAGGAGCCTGCTCACCGGTGTGGCCACGCATGCGACTGGGACCATGGGAGCGGAGGCCACGCGGACCGTAAGGGCTGTGGGCGCTTCCAGAGAGGTGGCCGGAGCCCGAGCCGCTGCTGCTGCTGTGCTCAGCGAGGAGTTCTTAAGAAATTATTTCACTGATGTAAGACTTGGTTTATACGTGGGGAGGGGTATGGTGTTACTAGGTTCATCGTTGTGGGGCTAAATTGGACTAGGAGGTTTTTTATTTTTTTTATTTTCTAGGTACGATGAGGGCCAAGACCCATTAGGCATCCGGGTGGCACTGGGAAAAGAGCAATAGCGGAACTAGGGAGTGGCTTGTGAAGCCCTTGCCCTTTTTTGCAGTCCCATGTCGTTGCTCAGAGCAAGTCGCACCACTGTGTGTGATGTCAGTGAGTCAGAAGGGGCAAGCCGAGGAGGCAGGGCAGGGGATATGTGGCCTCAAAATCACTGAGGGGGCATCCCTCAGTCCATTTAAATTTTGCATACACTGATTTATGCTAAACAGATAGCTTTGCATTCGGTATGAAGGCCCCCTCTTAGGGGAGTTCGCAAAAAGTGATGAAGACAGCTGCAGGAAACAATCAGATGCAGCGAAGAAGTGCATACCTGGAATTAACAGTTCATAGAAGGACCAAAACAGGCCAAACAGATTGCAGGATACATTTCACTAGCAGGAATAATCAGGGATGTTTACTGCATAGTGGAAGTTGGATCCGTTCATCTGGAGACTTAACACTCCTAACTGTGTCAGTCCCTAATAACAGAAATTTAAAAACCTGAAGCAAAAATGAATAGAACTAAAAGAAATAGTCAAGTCCAAAATTATAGTTGGAAAGTTCAACCTCTTCTGTTAGTAATTCCAAGAAAATCAGCAAGGATATAGAAAATACAACTCTTGGCAACTGACTGGATCCGCTTGGCATTAATACAGCATTTGATGCCATAAAAGCAGAATGCACGTTCTGTTTGATACGGGCTATATTCTGAGGTACAAGTTTAAATACGGATTTCAGTTGTGCAGGGTAATTTGGCAATAAGAAATTAAACAAAAAATCAATAATAAAGTGATAAATAAAATATAATCAAATAACCAGAAGTTTCACATTCTAAATAATGCATGAGTGAAAGACAAAGAACAGTGAGTACACAGTTAGAAGTGACTGAAAATTGAACAACACTTTACCAAAATTTGTGAGACCCTGTTGAAGTAATATTTTGGGGAAATGTTTTATGAAAAGTAATTATATTCGAAGTTGGGCTTCAAAGCAATTAACCTAAGTAACCTAAGTTAATAAACATTAACCAAAAGGAGGAAGCAATGAAACCAGAAGCTGTTTAAAGAGGTTAATAATATCGATAAACATCTTAATCAGTCTGAATAGGGTGTAAAGGAAGTAAACATAAATTATTGATACCAGAAACGAGGCAGGGTTGTTGTGAGTTCGAGACCGACCTGGGCTACAAGGTGAGCTCAAGGCCAGCCTGAACTGCATAGCAAGACCCTGTTTCAAAAAGTAAAGAGAAGTGTATTACAGGCCTTAGAGGCATAGTATAAGTAACCAGAAAAAAAGGAAGAAATGAAAGCCGGGTGGCCTTTCTTGAGAATAAGTCTGCTGTGTCCCCAGAGATGGTGGAAGTGTTAAGGGTCTCAAAGACCGTTTCTACCCCTCTCTTCTAAGTTTGCAAATCACTGGCATGTTTGTTCCCTCGCCACCTCCTTCTGTCCTGAAGTGCCCTTTGCGGAGCGTCAGCCTGGTGGTGTCGTCCGGGAGGGCTGCTGCTCCTCCCCCTGCGGTTCACTGCCAAGCTCAGGTCCGGTGCCTGTTGGTACTGTTCGGATTTGCTTCCTTGTCTGCTCTAAACCTGCTCAAGTCAGTCCTACATGTGTAGTAACTTTGCATTTGGAAAAGTTTTGACGTGATCAGAAAATTGGCTAGTAGACCTTTTGAACTCTTGTGTAGTCTTTATGCAGATTTTGCTATTTTCCTCTCTCTGTCTCTGTCTCTCTCTCTGTCTCTCTCTCTCTCTCACACACACACACACACGCGCACACAAACACACATTACTGTAGTACAGTTAACAAGTTCAGAAACCTAAAGCAGGCACAATCTATGTTTTGCTTTATCCAGTTACTGCAAAAGTGACTTTCATAGAAGCTGTTCCTTCCTGTCCAGGGCCCAGTCCACAATCCTGCATTCCATGTACTTGTCACAACACGTGTCATTTAGCCTGAAACAGTCCCCTCTGCCTTTGCTTTTTATCATTTTAGTATTTTTAAGAATACGGAGTAGCCAGGATGTACAATGTTTCTATTTGTATTTCTCTGATTCCTTGTACTTAGGCTCACAGAAAGTCAGAGTCCTGTTCTTTAGTGAATTTGTACTGCTAATTATTGTCTCTTTATCTCCACTGTAGAAGGCGGCCTCCTACACTGAGGAAGATGACATTCACATGGCCAGAGACTGCCTGCTGGTTTACTCCCAGGAAGAAACAGAATCTCTTCACGGGTCGGTTGGCTGCTGCAGCTTTATTGAAGGGGAGCTGGATGACCAATTCTTAGATGATTTGGGACTTAAGTTTAAGACACTAGCTGAGGTTTGCTTGGGTCAAAAAATAGGTGTGGATATGGAAATAGAGCAGAGGCAAAAACCTGTCAAAGGAACGAGGTTGAACACAGCTGCACACTCACTCTTTGAGCAAAACACAGTTAATGCAGAGAATACCTACTCTGGCGGCAGCTTTCCAGTTCGCAAACCTTTGCAGGAAGCCAGTGCAGAGAAGGTCACTCAGGAAGTAGTCACTGAAACATCCGTGTTTTCTAGGCAGGGCCAGAGGGCGGCACCGCCGGCTGCTGAGCCACAGGCTTCTGGTAATATCGTAGTGACAGAAACGTCCTATACCACGGGCTCTGCTGTGCCCCCGAGCACTGTGACCCTGGGTCCCGGACAGCCTCAGAGCCTTATTGTGACAGAGAGGGTGTATGCACCAGCTTCCACCTTGGTGGATCAGCACTATGCTGGGGAGGGTAATGTCGTGGTCACCGAAAGAGTAATCCAGCCCAACGGGGGGGTCCCTCATCCTCTGCAAGGCGCACAGCATCTGCAAGAGGCACAGTATGTGATGGTGAGGGAAAGAGAAAGCATCCTTGCGCCCACCTCCAGTGGGCAGCCCGCACTGGCTGTGCCCAGTGTGGCGGGAGGACAGAATGTGACAGTGACAGAAAGGGTGCTGGCCCCTGCTTCTACTCTGGAATCCAGGTACCAGATTGCCCCTGAAGCCTCAGGAAAGGCTGGAAAGGTCACGGTTTCTGGCGCTGGAGTCCCTGGTGCTGCATCATATTCTGGCTTGGAAGGATCTGGCCATTCAGATGCTACCATTACCACGTCTTCCACCAGGGTCACCAAGCACAGTACCGTGCAGCATTCTTACGCCTAAGCAGCAGCCAACCCCAGACGCACCTGGAGTCTTAAGTAGCAGTGACTACAGGCGCTTTTCCATCCGCCCGGCTCTTCACGAGCCTCCTGGCATGCAGAGGTGCACATGTATTGAGCTTAAATTTTCTTCTCAGTTGCCGATACTCTAAGGTGCACGCTCTCTGCTTCCAGGTGTGTATTTCAGAAATGCTTCTTGACTGGCAGTGGGCACAGTGATGATGCTGTTCAGTGCCTGGTAGTGAGCTGTGCAAACAGCAGTCACAAAACACAATAGAGTAAGTCTGTTTGCTGAGAATTTACCAAACACACACCACCATCCAGGAGAAAACCCGGGAGTATGATGGGTCTCCTCGTGAATTGTGTTAGTATTTCACTGTATTCTGTACATGGCTGCACCTAGCAGGTTGTCAGTAGCTCCTTTACCCAAAGATCTACCTATAGTCTGGGGTCCCAGTTTTGTTGTTGGGTTTCTTTAGGACCGGACCCTTTTAATTTGTGTGAAGTTGATTAAACTTTTGAGGGCTGTGATAGTAAGAACATACATGTTTCTGTGCATGTGACATGTACATAATGTCATATGTTCTTAAAAATGCCATTGTATTTCCTTGTCTCAATAGTCATAAAAATTTTAAATACTTCACAAATTTAACTGAATAACCCAGGACAAAATTTGTAAATACAGTATAATTTTACTTAAAATAATAATATTCTACAGGAGAATAGAAACCTCAGGATGTTCTTAATAACTACAATTTAGTACAGCTAAATTCACCAGCCATGTTTTTCCCCGTGGTGGGAAAGATGCCTATGTCACTGCCTTACATTCTCCATGACGCACCAGCTGCCAAAGAAATGCTTGTGGAATTAAACTGAATTTTACAAACCATTATGTACAATTGCCAAAAATCATCAAAACACTAGTGAGGTTCAAATGAAGATTTTATTTTGATGTCTCAAAGGCTTTGACCAGCTGGCCATGACTTAGTATATGTGTAGGAAATACCGTAAGAACCTAAAATACTTGACCTGATTTTGCGCAGTGTCTTTGCCTTGTTTTTTTTTTAAAGTTATGTGGCCAGTGTATTGGCTGTGTGCCAGCATTTGGGAAGGTGAGGCAGGAGGATGCTGTGAGTTCGAGGGCAGACTGGATTACGCATAGTCACCAGTGACCAGTCAAGGCCATTCAGAAATAGTGAGACCCTGTCTCAAAAAACCCTCCAAAATTTTAAAAGTATAAAAAGTCATGTAGGTTGTTTGGCTCCTAAATAAGATTGTATTTTATTACTCCTAGAAACAGCAGTGTTTCGAAATATGTGTGGGTATCAGGGATTAATAGAAATACTTACAACCACAGAATAATTTTCATAGTTTTTAAATACTAATTTGAAAAGAGATTTGCTAAGGAATAGAAACTTGAAAATTACACTTTGGGAGACTTTTTATAATAAGTTTACTTGAACTGTGTTACAAAAGGGCTTACACAGTGCTGGTTGCTAACTAAAATGT
The DNA here is from genome assembly GCA_004027595.1 of Dinomys branickii. NCBI lineage: Eukaryota > Metazoa > Chordata > Mammalia > Rodentia > Dinomyidae > Dinomys > Dinomys branickii. The sequence goes on from PVLD010002935.1 coordinate 95,159, forward strand.
AAGGGAAATAGTTTTAGACATCAGCTGTGGCTAAGATGAAGGTCACTCTTCTCCATGATCTTGAGTTGTTTATATTTTAGTGATTTTTGTGAGGGTTTTTTTTTTTTTTGGTGGTCTTACATATTTTGCCAAGGATGTAGTAGAGGAGTATCTCTCTGCAGCATGAAAGTGTATCTATGGTCTGTGCTCAGAACGTTTAAACAAAACATGGTCCCGGCTAAAAACCCTAAGCCGTTCCTCACTTGCTATAAATGATTTTTTTTTTGTTTGTGAAGAGGTGACTTGCCTTAGTTTTTACGTTTGTTCCACGGGAGATTGTATTTGTGTATTTAAATAAAAGCAATTCCATCTTCACTTCTTACTGGAGTGATGCCATCTGCTTTGTTTTCTTGTCGTCCAGTCACATTTTACAAGGAGTACAGCTAGACTCTTAGGGAAGAGGGCACCTAAGGGCAGGTGTTTTTTGTTGTTTTACTGTTAATTAGATCTGCATATAGCCAGTCACTTTGGAAGAGTATTGTTTCTCTACCCAATTAGGGTAGAATATAAGATGTTCTAGTTCAATACGAATTTCAATCTATACTGAATAATTTTGTCTATCCAGCAGTAAAGAAAAAAAGTACAAATGCTTCTCCATTTATGATGGAGTTACATTCATTAATTGAAAATACAAGTCAGAGATGCATGAAGTACTCCCGGCTTAACAAGCATCCTAGGAGTTTCTTCTGAACTCACATTGCTTTCACACTGTGGTGCTGTTCACAGCCAGGAACCACCTGTTGCAGTTGTTCACCCAAACTGTGAGGTAACCGGACCTGACAGCCTGGTTCCTGAGGGTCTCAGGATCACTGCCCAGAAGGTAACTGCACAGGAGCCTAATGCATGTGTCTGGAGAAAGTGCACACATCTGAGCCAAAGAAATGAAATTCTACAGTGTCCAAGAGGCTGCTGTAGTTGTTTATCCTAGTTTACCCTTCCACCCTCCCAGGCTGTCAGCTGGGCCTCAGTGACAAAACATGAATGAGAGGAAGTCTGTTGGTGTGTGCATCTCAGGTACGGAGAGAAACATGGGTGGTTAAAATTTAGGTTTACAGCAAAGTTACAAATTTAACCAATGAATTGAAGGACGACTCAAGAAACTGGGCTGTCTTGGAGCCAGAAGAGGTTCAGACAATTCTGCTCTGCAAAGTAGACAGGATTTAAAGGCAAAATGCAAGTGAGCTACAAAAACAGCTTTTGATTACAGCTCAGCATTTGCCTTACTGTGATAGGCTGAAATTTAGCTGCTGTGCTGTGATTGCCTGAGATTCAGCTATTGTTTAATATATATGTGTGTGTGTGTGTGTGTGTCTATATATATATATGTGTGTGTGTGTAACGTACACTAGGCTTTCAGCTAAAGCTAGGTGGCTGTGGGTTATGTAGGCACTCAGGATCAGAGGCAGCCTCAAGCCAAGTTAAATTTAGTGCTTTATTCTCAAGCTAAACAAAAAGGTATGGGCTTGGCAAATAAGTTATAAAAAGGAAAAATAGGGTAAATGTGAGGTTTGAGGCACCAGTTTGTTTACTGCCTTCAGTGACAAGTTGTGATTTAGAGTCACCCTCTCACATACAAAAAAGGAGCTGCCTTTAAAACTGATACTTTGCTTCCATAAATTTCCCTTTGAAAAGGAAAACATACCTCTCTTCCCAGTTTTTCCTGTGTCTGCAGTTTCACTGAATAATCAGCCCAAAGTGATTACCAATCTGAAACAAAAAAATTGCACACACTTTTAAGACACTGAACAAGCCACCCTTGGTGGTGCACACCTATAATGCCAGCACAAAGGTGGCTGAGGCAGGAGTATCAGTGCAAATTCAAGACAAACGTGCATTACAAAGTAAGAACCTGTCTAAAAAACTGAACAAGCCTTTCACCAGCTTTATAACCAGGACTCCTTTTGAAGGACCTGGGCCACGTCTTTGAAAGCCAAACACTAGAGCAGACAGCACCCTCCCATCTCCAAGAATGTGGAGCCCCAAACTGTAACTAGCTACTTGTCATAGTCAATTTGAGGGGTCTGGGCCAGGTATAAAGCTCAGCAGCATAAGCACCTACCTGGCAAGCACGAAGTCCTGAGTTTGATGCCTGGTACCAAAATAAATACATAAATTTGAGGGGTCTGATTTTCTTGAGTTCTTCATATATTTTAGATACTAGTCCCTTGCCTGAGGGAGAGCTGGCAAACACTTTTTCCCACATTGTAGGTTGTCTTTTCACCCCGTTGGTTTCTTTTGCTGTGCAAAACCTTTTTAGTAAGGTGAAATTCCATTTGTTGATTCTTTGTGATAGTTCCTGTGTGATTGGGGTTGTATTCATAGTCCTCACCTACACCAACGTCTTCAAGACTTTTACCTATTCTATTTCTAGCAGATTTAATGTTTCTGTTTCAATATTTAGATCTTTGATCCATTTCAAATTTAAAAGGAATTAACAGGAAAGGAGGAAGTTAAACTACCATTATTTTCAGGTGACATGATACTATACATAGAAGACCCTAAAAACACCGCTAAAAAAACTGCCAGATTTAATAAATTCAGTAGCATAGCTGGATAGAAAGTCAGCACTCAAAAATAGCCTTCCTATGCACAAATAACAAACTTAGAAGTTAAGGAAACAACACCTTTCACAATAATTTCCAAAAAATGAAATACCCAGGAGTCAATCTAACAAAGGTTGTAAATGACCTCTGCATTGAAAACCACAGTACTCTGAAGAAGGGGACTGAAGAAGATACCAGAAAATGGAAAGATACCTGCTGCTCTTGGGTAGGCAGATTTAATGCAGTTCCAATCAAAATTCCAACAGCATATCTCAGAAAAGACAATCCTAAAATTCATTGGGGAACCAGAAGAGACTTAAAAAGTCAAAGGCAATTCTGGACAACAAGGCCAGGCCAGGGGGCATCACAATCCCTGACTTGAAATTATACTATAAAAACAGCATAGTAGTTCGGGGGGGGGTGAGACCCAAAGATCAGTGGACAGATTAGAAGATGCATAAACAACCCCAGACATACTGAGCCACCTTATTTTTGACAAAGTTGACAAACATTTACTTGAAGAAAGATAGCCTCTTTAATACAAGGTGCTAGAAAAATTGGCTTTACACGTGGCAAAGGTTAAAAACTGGACCCATATCTTTCACCATGCACTAAATTAACTATTGTCCCTTTAGATAAAGGCAATTAGCAGAGATAATGGAATAGTGTCAACAAAGGGTCCTGGCAAATCATCTGATTTGAGGACAGGTTATCCTTTGTCTTGTAAACATGTATTGTGCTTGGCTGTATAAAAAGGAAAAATAATTTCCTTTAATAGCAATTTCTGTATAGGCTCTCAGGTATGTACATAACATTCTGGCTTAATGCTTATTTAACAGTAAAACTATGTTCTCCTTACCATTATGGAAAGGTCTTACATTGGTGAGAGAGTTTGTTTTTAATTATATTTCCTCAACAAGAGCAATCAAAACAATAAACACAAGGAAGTGCGATTAAAGATCAATATAGAATCAAGGGTGAAATCCTAAAATACACATCACAAAGAAAGAAAACACAGTAAAAGGACAGGTAAATGAAAAAAGCAGGTGAGACAAAGGAAAGCAAATATCCAAATGTACAGCTTAAACTTCTGGAAACTAGAAAACATCAGAATGGATAGAAGGTAAGACCTGCCTAATGCCATGTATAAGAAATGCACAATAAGTATAAAGGCATAGACAAAGGTAAAAAGATCAAAGGATATATTATGGAAACCAAGAAAGCTGGCATGGCTATGTTATTGTTAGGCAAAGTGATTTCCAAGAGAAAGATGATAACCAGAGATAAAAAAAGTCAACTCTACAAGAACACACTCGTGCATTTCTTTTTATAAAAGGACAGTTTTTCAGAACCATTCCTGTGTCTGCAGAGGTCATTAGTTGTTATAAAACAGCAACTTGAATTACACCAAGGAAGAACGCTTACTTGCAATATTGATCTCTGGCAGGGACCATACATACTTAGGACGTTGATCTCCTTCAAGGACCTTCTAGAGCTAGAAGTTGCAATATGTATCTTTAACTTGTCATAGTCTACCTTCAAAGAGTCTACTACCCTACCACAACAGACAAGGAGCTTGAGCATTCACTTTGTAGACCTCATTGTCCTACTAGATCTCTTTACACCATATGCTAATCAAGATGTTTCAGAGTTTGCCTCCCATCCCTCAAGCCTTGCACTTGCTATATAATTCATTGTGATCCTGAGAATTCTGAAACCTGTATCAGCCTATCAGTGGGTGAAAATGGAGCTGTATTGCTCCATCGATAACAAAACCCCACCAACACATGAGCCAAGCTGAGAAAATTAGATGAGAAACATACCTGGGTTAAAAATCCAGATATGCCCTAATTGTTTCATGCATATTCTTGTTTCTTGCCTCCATCCTCAATGAGCATTAAGATAATTGAAGGCAGGGAAGGGCCCTTTTGATCTTTGTCATTTAGTGCTTATTCTATGAATTATATCAAAGAAGTCAGCCAGTGAGGGGATAGTTGATTAATAAATCACCAATCAGAGGAAGGATGATGAGTTGAGGTGGTTTGTCTGATAAGGGGCTTTTGATACAGTCAAGCAGAACAACTGTGAATTTTGAAAATCCAACAGATTTTTCAAAGTGGATTTCCTAGATCTGTGCTGATTCATGTGGTGTGCAACATTTGACCAGCTACACCCTAAACATATGTTGCTTCTCAGCATAAAATCTGGATTGATGAACTCTGAGAAGGGCTTGTGGGGCTCTGATACGAAAACTACAGAGGATGTAGTGCATAGTAGGAACAATTTGTTCATGATACCTTCTAGTTCTTTTAGTTTTGTTTTTCCTGTGGTGTAGTCACCTGGACTGTCTGAAGGTTTATTGCTTTATCCTCCCCAAGGCGTATAATAGGGTGTGACCCAGGTGTCCCACTGCCCTTCATCTACTGCTTTCATGGCTTCTAGCAGAAAGTTTGTCTTAAAAGTCTCCCCTAAAAGCTCTGTCGTGCTTATGCCTTCCAAAGACCACTTCTACCATTTCCTCAATTTTACCTGAGATCTTTCTCCAAAACAAACAACGCTGAGTTGGGGGGAAGAGGAACAGCCCTTGGAGCACTTCAATGAGAGAAGTTAGGAAATGCACAAAATACTATAATCATAAATACTTACAAGTATATTCTTGGGAGATGAAGCCGAACGGGAGTTGGCTTAGCAGTAAACCATGTATATGTTCACCCAGTAATAACTTACATTTTTCACTTGGAGATGCTCCAGACTTCAGAAATAAGACTAGCAGGAGCTGGCGATAGAGAATGTGCCTAAAATACAGGAGGTCCTATATTTGATCCCCAATACATGAAGAAAATGGAATAACAGAAGCACACTAATCAGAGCTTGTGAGCACCCAAAAAACCCCAGCAGAGAAAATGTAAATGTTGTATGCTCCATGGCCACAAGATGACACTATACACGCAGTAAAAGATGCAAAGTGACTCTACCTAAGCTAGCAAAAGAAGAATTAAGCAATGTACCAAGTTCAGGAGCTATGAAAACCCACTTTCCTGCACTATTCTCCAGCCAGATAAAGTGAGATGCTTCAGGATTAGCTGGGAAATAAAGACCTGGTTATAAAAATCTACTAAGACTTGTACCACTCTTTTGGTAGTAAAATACAAAATGTTTTTCTGAAAGTTTGTCATGAACATTTGGTTGTCTTAAAAGTGCTATACTGTGAAGATGATGATACCTGTGCGTGAACAATAACACACTTATCCTGGTGTGGACTGCTTGAATTTGGCTTCCTGATCTGCCAATTTGAACTCGGCAGCCTGACCCTATAACTGGGAGCTACTACCTGATGCTGTTCTGAGTTGGCGCCTCTTGAAGATGGCTACCAGCCAATTGCCCTCTTCTGGGGGCATCTGCATCCAAATAACTCACCAGCCTCTGTAATCCAGTGCATCCACTGCTCTGTTCCACTGGTGCATTTGTCTGTGAAGACCTCTGGGGTGGCCAGTAGTCACTATGCATCTACCAGGTTGAGTCATCCGTCTCATGCAGTGAGTCTAGCTCAGGCAGAAAGTATTAGCTGCCACCTCCTTCTTCACTGAAGTCTCTCTCTTCTCTCTATGGGCTTCGCTTCTCACTTCAGACCCCTCCCGGGTCCCAGGGAGCTACTTCGCCCCTTCTCTTCCTCACATTGCTGTATTCTAGTATCTGGACACCAAATCTCAGAGGCTTTCTCCCCTTGCTCACCACTCTACTGGAAGGTGCACATTTATTGAAGGTAAAAAAGACATGGCGAGAGTGAACCCTGGTAAGGATCACAGCACCCCCACGCCCAACATAAGGGGAAAAGAGCCTTTTCTATCTAAAATATCTGGGTTGGCTCCCGCCTCATGCAAATAAGGCATTGGGACATTTTTCCTATAAAAAACTCACTTGGTATCACACCAAGTATGAACCATCCTATGGAAAAAACTCCCTTGGTTTCCTACCAGATGTAAATGATCAGAATAGCGTCTTTTGATTGGTTGTGCCTACTTGCCCTTGGAGGACTGAAAAGTGCATCTTCTTATTGGAGCTATAAATAGTTCATCTTCCAACGAAGAATTAAAAATAGCACTTTTCTGATTGGTCCACGTGCTGAGCCTTAAACGTGATATCATTTTGGGCCCCTTGTTATAAGCATGTCCTCTCTTTCTAGGAAACACCTTCCTTCACATGTAGCAGTGGGTTCTTATGACCCTTGACACATTCCACCCAGTTGCTGTCTGGTTTGCCCCAGCCCAAATCTCCTACCTCACCAGTGTTTGCTCTTCGGTGCTCACTATTCAGTGGAGGTAGAAGTAAATTGCCAAGGCTGGTTGGAGGGATTCCTCCCTTTCTTGATTAATTTCTCTTTGTCATTCCCAACCCCTAATATGTGGGAGGGATTTTTAGAGGAACAGGCTTTTAATGAAAATAGGAGACCATGTGAACAGACGGGCCAGCTAGGTTGGAGGCTCAGTTCGCACAGGTGAGGCTGGCAGTGCTGGAGGGGAAAGCAGAGACAGCGTGGAGCAGAAGGTACGGGAGGAGAGGCAGGTGCAGGTCGTCCTGAGGAAGGCCCGGAATAGCAGACTGTGGGAGTAGGTTCCACGCTTCTGAGAGCCACAGAACATCTCTGAGCAGGACCTTCTCCAGGGAAGTCTTCAGAAGCCTCTCATGGTACTGGAGGGTGGGCTGGATGTGGGGGGGGTCCCAAAGGAGGAAAGTGGGGAAGCTAAAAAAAGACAATTCTAACCAACGTGGATGTTGAACATTAACCTTGTTTTTTTCCTCAGACTTTTATTGAGCTTTCCATGTATTCTGAATGCCTCTTTTCCTTGCTGTAAAGTACATGTTAAATGTTATGTCAACAAGCTTAGAGAAACAACAGAGGTAAGATACGGTTTGGGCGGAAATACTGCCCTAACCAAAACTGGAACCAGCCTTTGACAAGCATTGTTTTCCTTCACTTGTGAGTTTGTGTATAGGGAAGTTTTACAGTTAGGCAGTCCAAACAGCATAAAGTCATTTGCATAAGCCATCGTTTACATTTAAAAACAAAGCCCTTGAAATTAGACTTTCCCAGAAAACTACTGACTTGTTCCTGGCTGTGACGTTTGGGTGTCATTTTGGTCTCCTTTGTGAAATTTTACGAGCTCTCTGAGCCAACATCTTGGTCTTCATTCTCCATTGTTTCCTGACTAAACAGCACAATGCTTTACAGATGGCATCATTGCCAAAATGCCCTCAAATTAAACTGAATGGTACAGAAATTAACTGAACGAGCTACCTCTCATCCATTGACATTTTCCTCAGCATCTTTTGAACTTCGCACACACAGCAAATTTGTAAGTTTTTTTAGCGTGTATCTGTGTTCCCACCAATAGCACTCCACCATTAATATTTTACTTCTTTCGAGAGAGAGCCTTACTATGTTGTCTGGGTTGGCCTTGAGCTCCTGGGCTTCACAATTCTCTTGCCTCAGCCTCCAGAGTAGTTGGAACTTCAAGCACAAACCACTGTGCCTGGCTGAACATTTGTACTATTCTTGCTTTGTTACTTACCTATCCAACTATCCAACTGTCTCTTCACCCATCAACCCACGTTCTTTTCCAGGAAGAATTTCAAGTTGAATTACAGTATAGCTACAAGTACCCCTGAGGACCCCAGTGTCCATATCATTAGAGTTCAAGATTTGTTTATGGGGTTTTTCTCCTGAGATAAAATTACATACAATGAAATGCATCAGGTTTAAGTGTACATTTGCTAAATTTTCATCAATGCATACACCTGTATAACCAAAAAAAAAAAAACTCTTTCGAGATGTGAGATTACCATCACCTCAAAAAATAGTAATGCCTCTTGCTACTTAAAGTGTTACTTCCAGAGACTACTATATTTTTTTCTCTTTTTTTCCATTACTGGGGATGTCCAGAGCCTCATACAGGCTAGACAAGTGCTATAACATTGGGTTACATCCCCAGCCCTTTTAAAATTTTTTTTAGTTCACCGTTTATTTACATTTTATTTATTTGTTTTTTATTTTAGAATCTCATTAAACTGCCCAGGTTGGTCTCAAATTTATAATTCTCTTGTCTCAGCTTTCAGAATAGATGGCATTACAGGCGTGTGCCGCCACACCAGGCGACTTACTCACTCCAAGTTTAGCCTGCCCCTCCCAGAAGTTCATACAAATGCAGTTACAGAGTGTGTCCTCTTGGGGATTAGGTTTCTTTCACTAAGCACAATGCTTTTGAGATTCATAGTGTTATGTGTATCAAGATAGTATATTTGCTTTGTCATTGGTAGCATTTTAATGTATAACTAAGTGAAAATTGCTTATCTGTTCTCCTCTAGATCAATATTTGAGTTGTTTCTAATTTTATCAAAAATAGAGCTACTCTGATATCTGCATTCCACTTTGGGTTGCCATGGGTTTCATTTCTTGTGGGCAAATATCTGAGTTGCTAGGTCATAAGGTAAGAATGTGTAGACATTTTTAGAAACTCTTCTTTGTAAAATGTTGCACAATTCCTGGTGCTTTTTCTCCCCCCATTTGACAACTTAAGAGAAATCGGTGAGTGGGAGAATACATGGATCCATTGAATGCTGTTTGTCTTGCTTGAAATTCCAGTCTTTCCACTGCCTGTGACAAAACCTCCTCACACACTCACCTAACCACTGCTTAGACAAAAGAGCATGTTTGGGTGAAGAAGAGCCACCCATAGGTTGCCAAGAAGTCCAGGAGATAAACTGGATCAGAGAGGCACAGGGGTGCTGACACGGGGATGCTGAATAATTGGTTCTGTTAATTCCTCTTGAGTATTTGAAAGGAAGATTCTAAAGAGAAGCACTTTGGGCTGGAGGTGTAGCTCAGTGGTAGAGCACTTATCTGACCTTTGGGAGGCCTGGGCTTACTCACCATCGCTGCCAACAATAAAATTAAAATACATTTCAAAGTGTTTAGTTCGAAATGGACACAGAAGGGAAAAGAAAGAAAGAAAGCATTCTTGGGTTTTCTTTGAAAGCAGCCAAACTGATAAACAGAGAAAGAGTCCTGCTTTCCTGAGGAATTAGCTTTTCCATCTAGGAGTTTCCTTTGCAAACAAAGAGGAATAAGATTCCCACATAATCAGAAGCCTCCTAAGAAAGAATAGTAAAGTACACTACATTATCACTAGTACAGGATTTACAGTTTTAAAAATCAGGAAAAAAATACTTTAAGGATCCACCTACCCAATCCACAGGCAAAAGATGAGACGAAATAAAAATACAAACAACGCAAGGTGTGTTTTCTTCCCCTCCCATGCAAAATCAAGTTGTTTGGCCATAAGTACAAGTACAGTAGAAGAAAAACAGAAGTAAAGTAAGCAAAAGAAAGTAAAGAAAGCACCGAAGGCACTTCCAGGGAAATGACATCTCCATCTTTTCCCCTCACTCCTGGCCCGATCCTGATAATAGGGGTTGAAGAATGTTTGTAATCAGGCATATCCTGTGATTAATCCAATGGCCCACTGACAGATGACCAGATTTTATAGTTAACTTCTAGGAGGTAATTTGACCAAGTGCAAATGGCTGTTTATCAGTGTCATTTATCATACAAAATTGTAACCAGTGGGTTCCCAATAGGATTCATTCAAAATCCATTCTGAGCCTCATACAGTGATACACACCTGTCATCTCAGCTACTTGGAGACTGCAGTGAGATGTTGGGAAAGTCATAGTTGGCCTGGGTAACAAGTACATGGGTAGCAAGACCATGTCTCAAAAAATAAAAGTCCACTATGTGAAGTAATGAGATGCTTTAAAGATGAGACCAAGATATACCAAATTATTTTTGGTCTGACTGCAAAGATACCAAGGCACAAGAACAAACCTACCCACCACTCTCTCTGTCCTTTCTAACTGTGTGTGTCAGTTACAAGGTTTGTTGGCCCACTTTTCTGAAATGCACACCCAAGGTGGCGCTCGCGAGACTGCGGCGCATGGGGCACATTGCTAGGTAAAAGCTCTCAGACAGCGGCCTCCATTGCTCAGCAGTTTTCACCCTGACCCAAAGCCATTGCACTGTAGGCAAACTTTGAAACAGGAAAATAAATATGAGTTTCCTTTGTCATGATTACGGCCTGACACAGAAGAACTAACACACAATAGCAACGGTAGCATGTGCTGGGTACCTACTCTGGGCAGGCACTGTGCTAAGCACTTCTCCTCCTAGTATCTAAATTATCCTCACAGGGATCCTAGTGCTAAATCCTATTCTTCACCCCATCTTGTGAATGAGCGAGCTGAGAGCAGAGTTAGGGAATTCGTGACATGTACAGTTGGTCTCGTGCTTTTTGTGTTGTCAGACATTTATGTAGCCCTGGAGATGTCAGGAACATAAAAAAGCCAAGAATAAGAGCACATCAGAACCTCATAAAACCATCTCTTTAACTGCCAGTTCCAGTCTTGGGTTGTGTTAGGATAGAAAGGAGAATTTGTACCAACAGTTCAAGAGCCAAAGACATAGAAGAGGATTTCTTCTCAAATACCCTGAATTACTTTTCAGCACTACAAACAAATGCACAGGGTAGAAATTTCCATTGGCCTATGATCAGCTAATGTTTAGCTATTGCTTAGCAACCAAGTAACAAAGGGAAGTAGGCAAAGCCAGGCTGATTAGCATTCTTTTTTAGCAGAAAAATCACAGTTAATCACAAGGTATAGCCAACATCTCTGAGGCTTACAGGGGCTCTGAAGCTCAGGCAAAGTTGCTGTTGGTTTCTCTTTCTTTCTCTCTCTCCCTCCAGAGCAAAACAAGTTTCCTCTGTTTGGTTTACAAACTCATGAGATCTTTGAAAGATAACATTCCCTGGTCGGTGGTGGAGGAGGAGTCTCCACTTGCTCAGCCTCTGAATCACTGGGAGGCCTTGAACCCTTTACTTGGCCTCTGTTTCTGCTCAGTTTTCTACCTGTACGAAACTTCACACCAACCCATGATCATGAACCATCTATGAAATGCTTTGAAGTTTCCAAAAGAAATGATCAGGGCTAACTCTCACCAGCTGATAAGAGAACAGCGATGATGCACAGCAAGAGAATCTGTTTATAATTTCAGAGGAAGTTGAAGTGAGGTAGGTCAACTAGTTTGATCCAGCCCCTGTCAATAGATAAAAGTGGGGAAGGGGGACTACTATTGTCCTTGGTTATCCACTTTCCAAAGCCACAGCTTATCAGGAAGTTCCCCCTGAAGTCTCATTAGAATTCCTCTTGCTATTGTTTCAAGCCAAACCCTTCCTGTACTCTTATTAAAGAAGATATCAATCTTACGTAAGATTTTTCTGAGCCCTTTATATGCTTGACATGCCTAATGAATTTTTATAGACCTTTCTCTTTTTTTTTTTTTTTTTTTTTTTTGCGGTACTGGGGATCGAACTCAGGACGCTGCGCTTGCTAGGCAGCCTTTCTCTTCTTGAACTTCAGGTTCTAAACCACTTTTTCAGAAGTCATCTGCTCGGCCTGGCACTAGATTAAGTCTAGGACATAGAAATTTCGGCAGCGTGGTCCTTTACCCACAAGGTGTTCTGCTCTCATGGTGTGAACCACCTATTTAGGAATGTGGGGGAACAGCAGTAACAGAAATACTGGCAGTGATGCGTTAAGTTCGGGGCTCTGTTTGAGAATTCACACTTTAAAGATTTATCCACTCAAAACTACCTTAAAAATTTTTTTTTGTATATAAAACAGGAGATTTATTAGGCGAGGGCCCATTTTCAAGAAGCTAAAGGTGAAGGGTGAGAGGAAAGCTTTCCTCCTCCTCTCCCTTCCCACCGAGTAAGTCTCCCCAGTGGTAAAAATGGTCTGGACCTCAAAAGCTACCAAAATAAAAAAATGAAAAGCATGAGGTTTCAAAAAGTTACAGCATCTCAATTCCTCGTAGAAAAGGGGAAGGGGTGGGAAGGACGAGGTCCCGCATGGGGGGAGCACCCCACCTGATGGGACGCCCCTCTTAAATGGCTGCCCTAAAAGGGGCAGGCGAGGGCTATTGCATTTGAAAACTCCCACATCCCAATTTTAGCAAAACCAAAGAGAAAAAAATTCCTTCCCCGCAAAACCCATATATATTTTTTTGCTTTAAGAAAAAGCAAAAAAATCGAAGGCATAAGTGTTAAAGTGAAATTCCCTCCTTCCCTCCCCGTTACTGTGGGATCAGTTGGTACATACCCAGCAGCGGGACCAGCCCCGAGGGGACAACAGAGGGAAAGGACATCAAAGGGACCAAAGGTGGGCGTCTTCCCAGCCAATCAGCAGCCAGTATGGGTGTGGGCGTGGTGCCAGGGAAGCCACACCCCCTTGGAATTTTCCAAGAGGGATGGAGATGGGGAAGATGCATTCCTGTGTAGCCTTCAGCTAATTCCTTATCAAGTTGAGGCAGGGAAGCAGGGCGACAGGCGCGGGGTGTGCAGAAAGGAGTAGGTGTTTCACATCCCGCTGGTCAGGAGGAGCCCCGCTTCCTCAGTTCCTGGACAAAGGCTTCAGTTATCTCCTCCCTGACTTTCTGCAGTTCCTTCCTCACTCCTTCCAGCAGCAGCTGGTTCGCGCTGTCCAGGTCTGATTCACCGGCGGAGCTGGGCGTGGAGTGGGCCTCCGAAGCAGCCATGGAGGACATGGACTTCATCCTTGGCAAGGTTGTGCTGTTCTTCTCCCAGGGTCTCCGCACAGGTTCACTCTGGGCTGGGACTCTGGCCTCTGGCCCCTCACTGGCAGATTCAACCTTGGGGGATTTCTCTCCAACCTGAGTGGCCTTCCTTCTCCAGGCCAGCGTGGCGCTCATCTCCTCCATGAGACGCCCTCCTGTGCTTCGAGTGCTCTCCGCTTTGGGGACCAGGGACCCCCCGAGGCCTCCTCTTGCTTGCTGACTTTCCAGAGTTTGGCTCCAGCGATTGCTGCGGCCAGGCCGGGGGCCCCAGCGCCCCTAACACTGGGACCCTGTGCTGTCGGGAGAAGGGGCGCCAGGGGCGGGCCTCTCCCTGCTCCGTGTCCTGCGTCTGGGACCCTTGAGGGGGGCAGGCCTTGGAGGTGGGGGAGGACCCGGAGGAGGAGGAGGAGGTCCCGGGGGCGGGGGCCCGCCGGCCAGGGAAGCAGGAAGGCCTCCTGCGTTGGAGACCCAGCGCTCGCTCTGCATGTGCGCTGGCTGGCTGGGCTGCTGCCTCTTCTGTTGCTCCCGCTTCTCCGGGCAGGGTCCATTCTGGGCTGACCGGGCAGTTGGTGTGGGAGGCTCAGGAGGGGCCCTTCCTTCCAAGGCTTCTAGGGCACTGGTCATGCCGGCAGCGAACTCTGTCGCATCCTCCTTGCTGCTGAAGTTGAGGCCCCAGACCTGGCGGGCATCACGCCACTGATGGAAGTTGGGGGTGGCCTGGTTATACTTGACGCCCCGGCCAATGGCACAGTTGATGACCATCTGCTGATCAGGCTGCATCTTTCGGTCCATGACCCGGAAGGAGTTGGCCGTGGGGTTGTAGATCTGGACGCGACTGGAGGCCTGGGGACGCGTGCCGGCTGGGCCCCATCGCTTGCTGCTGTCATCAGAGCATCACAGTGGCCCGGCTGGAACAGAGGACCACCTCACTCACGGTTACACGGAGGGCGGGGCTCCCGGGGTGCTCCTGGCTCACGGTTCAGGGGTTTCGAGGCTGGCTCTGGGTCTGCTCAGTCTCCCCCAGGGTCCCGCCCCATTGAGTTGGGCTTCCTGGGTGAAACATGGACTCTACCTTAATTCTTTTTATTTCAGGGTTTTATCTGTATTTTTATCACCTAAATAAAATTATTTCTTAATTTCCACTGGCGAGCCAGGGCAAGACAGGGCAGTGCAAACTGGACACACCACCTAGAAGTAAAATGAAGCAGAGGGACTCCAAACTGTGCAGTGCCCTTGTGTCTGCATGGAACAAAAGCAAGTCACGTATTCCCTCTATTGAGGTGCCGTGGAAATTATGAAATACACCCCCAGCTTACAGAACAGGCCAAAAAATGAGAGTAAGCACAATAAATAAATCAAACGTGTGGACTGTAGCAAGCCAAGGTGAAGACAGACCATGCTGTCATGAGGAAACGTGGCCGCAGTGCCTGGTGTCATGTGCAGGCCTTTTCTGTTTTGGGAAATTCACAGCAGTTTCTAACTGCTTCTTGGACACTTGGCAGTTAATGATGGGCAGATAGGGTAGCTAATGATTGCAGTGCAAGTCTCTGCTCCATGCTGAATATTCATGAAGCGGATCTAAACTGTCCCCCAAAGGCTCATGTGTTTGGAGGCGAGGCTACTGGAAGATCATTCGACCCAGAGGGTACTAGCTCTATAAACTGGATTAATCCTCTAGTGGGTTCATAATTGGATGGCAGTATTAGTGGGTGATAGAAACGTTAAAAGTGAAGGGAACGGGGTCACGGAGTCATGACCTGGGAAATGTATGTGTCCCTGGCCCCTTCCTCTCTGGGTCTTTCCCTCTCTGTGCTTTCTGGCTGCCAGGAGGGGAGCAGCTTTCCACCACACCCTCCCACCGGGGCGGTTCTGCTTCACCACATGAGGAGCAATGAGGTCAAATGACCATGGACTGATGCCTCTGAAATCAGAAGCCAAGCTAGGCCTTTTCTCCCTTCAGTTGGCTTTTGTCACAGTAACAAAACTAACTCACTTCGGAAGAGCCAGGCTCAAGGAAGAATTTGCCTTTTACCTCAGACCTAGAATTTAAACACAAGATTGATTTACAAGGTCCGCTATTACCCTACTCTGCTGAGTTGCCTACCATTCCCCTCCCCTAACCTTTGGGCTTCCTGGGTGTCCTCCTTAAACGCCCAAGCACACTGACCAGGTGAGATTACTTTCATAATTCAGCTTCTCATAGACCCCATTTCCACTCTGCACTTCCTCAGCTCACCTTGAGCCTGTCAGCCCTGAGACTGTTCTGCCTCAGACTCCTCTATCTGAAGTCTCAGTTTTCCCAAGATACGGCTGTATCTTGGGAAGGAGAGTTTGTTTTATTTCGAGTTTCATGGGCTGAGAGATTTAGGTCAGACATTAGACCTGACACCGTTGTAGAGAAGCCAGGAAAGGAGAACTCTGGAAGGGAAAGTGAAAGAGAAAGCTCACTACCCTGAAGCCCCCATCGGGAGGGCTGATCAGAGCCTGCTGGGGCTCCAGTGTCAATGCTGTGTGGCGCTGAGGGAACCCGCAGTGGAGGTGCTTGTGTGGGCCAGTGGGAAAGTGGCTACTTCAGGTTCACAGCCAAGTGGCTGGCACCGGGCCAACAATCAGATAGAAGAACTGGACCCAGGACCCAAGATACAGTTTCCAAGATCATGCCTCCATGCCTCAATCCTGGATTGCAAGATCAGAGGAAGTGTCCAAAGATGTTTCTCCCTGACATAAAGGAAACACCCTTCTTTGGCCTTGGGCCTTAAACTAGGACATCTGAGCCAGCCTATCAGTCACACAGAAGTCCAGATGCTCAGTCTCCGCACCTTCCTCAGCCACCTCGCTGTCTCCCTGTGAGAGTCTTCTTGCTCCTGGTTTTACTGCTTTCTCTTGCCAAAAATTGGCTCTGAACTTTGGCCTCTATGAACCATGGCCTTTGTTCTTCAGAAGATAAAAATTCCATTTCCTGCTTAGTGCAACCTTGTACGCGAGGTAATTTCATGCCCCAGCCCTGATATTGCCAAGGTGGGACCATTCCTGCCCACTCTTCCTACAGGTACCAAAAGGATGTGTGCAGCCTGCATGAGGTTTACTCCATATGATTATGTATAAGTAAACTGCATGGGAAGTTTTCTAGGGTGACAGTATATTTCCCCCATATAATTCCTTAGAGTTTGCCTAGATATAGTCACGTGTTACTTAATAACAACGAATCATTTTAAGAACTGTATGAGTAGATGGTTTTGTGCAAATGTCATAAATGCACTTACCAAGAAAACCTAGGTGGTGGCACAGGGCCGTCATTTGATATGGTCTCTTGATTCAATAAACACAAGGTGTGTGAGGGTGCTGATGGCATCAACTAGCACACTGCTTGACAGTAAGCTTCTCTATAAGCAAAAGGAATGCACTCTAAAATAACCATGCAAAGAAAGAGTACAGGTACTACATAAGCCAGTAGCAGTTTATTTAATTATCTCTATCAAGTTTTATGGCCTGTACATTACGTGCATTATCATGGGACACGGCTGGCAGCACAGTAGGTTTGTTCATACCAGCATCACGGTGAACAGGTGAGAAAGGCTGTGACATTATGGCCGTGACAACATCACTGCACATACCACCACGTTTGTTAAATACAAGACAGAGTGAGTCAGAATCTACAACGTGGGCTTCAGTTTACAATAATGAATCAGAATTGGCTCATCCATTATAACAAATGTACCAATCTGACCCCAGGTGAAGCTGTGAGTTTGAGGACTGAGGAGGACTGAAGGGGGCAGTATGAGGGATAAAGCACGAGGCCTGGTTGTAAACGGGCAGCGCACTGAGAAGAGGTTTTTGAGAAGCCGTTAAGGTGAGAAAAAATGAAGTATAGACTTTCTTTACTTGTTTCCCTCTGATCTTTGCTTATCTCTATACTTTAAAAAAAATAGCCCATGGGATTTTTTTTTTTTTTTTTTAGTATCAGGAATTGAACTCAGGACCTTGCACTTGCCAGGTAGATGCTTGTGCTGTTGAGCTATATCTCCAGCTAGTCCATGGGATTTTTAAAGAAAAAAAGTTCTAGATATTGATGGTGTGCTTATGGATTTAATTAAAGATCTCTTGCTCTGAGAGAAAATGCAATGACATGGAGGTAGACTGTTCCATTCATGGTGTGGGAAAGACATCCTTGAGCAGAGAACAGCTGAAATTAGTGTGTTCTAGTTTCCTCACTGAAGACCTCTGTGGCCTTGAGTGGTTAAAGGCAAGTTAATTGCTTGAATCTTCTTTCTCTCCTTCTCATTCATAAATTCAGATAAAAAGAGTAGCCCCCTCACAAGGTTGTTGCAAGGACTGAATGTGCAATACTGCAAGACCTGGCACAGAGAAAACCCAAGCCAACCTCAGTTAATCTGTAAGGCGGGCAGGTTGTGCTTTGTGACTGCCACTGTGTCTTCCAGGCCAGGTCCCCTAAACTTCTCTAACCCTGCAATGGAAGAGCAGGCCTGACTGGAAGAAGGCAGCCTATTCAAAAGAGGTCTTACAAGAAGTCATTGAAGGGTAATAAGAAAAAGGTAAACCAGGAGCCGGTTCTCTGGTAAATCATCGCTTAGTGCTTCCCAGACTTTGTTCGCTCTGGTCCCTACGGGCCTTTAGTGATGCTCAGAAGCACCAGAAACTCTGGAAGACCGGGAGTTCATGGTGAGACGGTGGCCAGCGCACGACATGAGCACAAGCCCATCTGACCTGTACCCATCCTCCCGAGGCCAGCGGGTCTCCCACCTGAGACAGAAGGGGTGTGGCAACCCTGAGAACAACTTGACCACAGGAAGTGGCTGCAAAACTAAAGCATAACAACTTCTGTTAATGAAAGAGAGAAACTCCAGAGAGAAACAGATACAAACATCCAAAAACACAACTTAAAGCACAAGGCCAGCCTAGCAAAATGGCGCTACACTTTATTTTTATTTATTTATTGACTCACTCACTCACTTACTTATTTTTTGCTACCGGGAATTGAACAAACCCAGCATCACACCTGCCGGGCAGGCACTGTGCCTGCTGAGCTATATCCCTGGCCCTGGCACTACACTTTTAAAAAAATCTGTCTTGTCTTTGAGAAGAGTGTTTCCTAAAAAGTCTCTCATCCTGGATTTCCTGCTGACCTAGTAACTCCAGCCCTGAAACTAAAAGAAAGTCATGAAGAAAAGAGCCATTTTCAGGAGCTCTGCTGGATGCACACATCTCTCTACGTACACCTCATTTCCCTTGCAGTCACAGGCTTTGCCTCGGCCAGGTGGGCCCCCTGCAGCCTGCATAAGACTTGAAATTGCAAGCCGTATACATTCAGGTCCAGATTATCCTTCTTAAAGAGAATGAGCCTTTTTTTTAATCCCCAGATAATTCCCCAACCATTTTTATACTGCTCTCCCAGGAAGACCAAGTCCTCAACTGAAATAAAAAGTGAAGCAAAACGTGACAGCTTTGGATGTCTAATCTCAGCCAAGAACCTAATCAAAATGGCATAACGGGGCCCCAGGAATGCTTCCTGTTCCCCTGCATGCCTGGCTCTCAAGCCTATTCCTCATCAAACAGGTGTGAGCCAGGGCGCACAGCCCCAGGAAAAGCAGGGAGGCTGGTAAGGGCTGGTAGGAGCAGGAGGTTCAGTACTACCCCCAGCTGTCCAGTTCAGAGCACACTCCAGCCCCCTCAGAGGTTCTGGCTCTAGTCTCTCACTGGCTCTCCAAGCTGCTTTGGCAGCACCTAGTGCAGTAACTTTGGGGCAAAACCTGGATGTATCTAACAAGGGAACCGGAGTGAGCTTCCAGAACCACTGTGACAGGAGAACTAAAAACCGAGCAGAGAGCTTATAAATGTCAGGTCTTTGATGGTGCAGAGGACCTGGAACCCCACCTTGATCTGTTCTCCTGGCTAAAGCGGGAGTACCTCCCACTGACACAATGGAGTGTGCTCAGATGTGGAAGTCACCAGCTCTGCACAGCTTGCCATGCTCTGCTCAAGGTAGTGGCAAGCCACACACACACACACACACACACACACACACACAAAATATATATATATATATATATACCGCGAGCTAGCAGGGTGGCTACGTGGGAGATGTGAGAGAGAAACAGGAAAAGGAGGACAAGGAGAAGAAAGGGCAAGGCGGAAAGGAAAGACAGGCTCCTCACAGGCAAAGGGTCACAGAAATTCAGAGACAAGCACCTGTCTTCATTCTCTCTGATTCCTTTTGTTTTGTTTTTTTGGTACCGGGGATCAAACTCGGGACCTTATGCCTGCTGGGCAAGCACTTGTACCACTGAGCTATGTCCTTGGCTCGCTCTGATTCCTTTCTGGGCTTTGAATGTTAGTGTTTACTCTAAGCTTCACTAAAAACTTCTCCACAAAATCTTTATCAATGCCTCAACCCAACATGGACATCTCTATTTCCTACGTGTTTGGGGCAGTTTTAGTCTGGAGTTGGTTACGGAACCAGTGGTTCCCTGGCTCGCTGATGGGTGAACCAGTGTCTTCACAACACACCTTGGACTTCAAGCAGATAAACCAGTTTTCTGATGTGCTGACTCAATAGGTCATTTTAGTTGCTCAAGGACAAGGATCTCCTACAAATTTCTCTTGGCGCCAAGACCCAGTGCTGCTCTTCACCCCCTGGAAGGCACTGACCACTGACTGAACTCCCTGCCCTGAGCGGGTGGTCCAGTGCACAGGCATTGGCAGGAGGACCCCCAAGGGCCCTGCTGTCGGGTCCAATGGAACACAGTGCTCTTCTTTATGGTCTCTGGACCTTCTGTGTTCAGGGGCAAAAAGCTGCCAATCCTTGGCCTAAACATTTCAGGTGACTTGAAGGTGATATGCATCCAGAAATGTGTCACTCTTTTGTTCTCTCACTCACACACTTCTATTTGGTTTATATAATACAAAATCATTTCAAGGCATGTCCGACTTTTTATTAACTTTTTGTTGTAAATTTGTTTTTAAATAGCTAAATAGTAGAAGTTCAGGTTTCAGAAATTTTTTGACATGAAACAAAAAACATCTGCATCATACTAGAAAAAGCTGGAAGCATGATGCAAATCTTGGTCTTCCCCTGCCTGCATTCACACAATCAGGAGATGCACTGGTGACCGCAGGCCAGAGTCCATTCACTGACACAGAGCCACTGGGTCTGCCAGGGTCGGGCCTCGGGATTCACAGAAGTTCAATGCTTGAGGCAAAGTTTAAACTATGTCACCTTCAGTGGACTTACTGGGAGCTGCAATCACACACAATCTAGAACTAAGATTTAAACTGTTCTATTTCAACCTACAGTAGACAGCAAGGCCCAGCCTTCCCTTTCCCCATGAGGATTATTCAGAATCACACCCACACGTGGTTAGGAAGAGGCAAGAACTAAATTGCATCATCTACTGCAGCACTGACAAACACTACAAAACTCCCCCATCCTTGACCCAATTTGCTACTTTTATTTTCACAAGCTAGTATCTAGTATGATAGCCTTCCAGAGCAGTACATCCTATCAAAATAAACAGGGCCCTCATTTGGCCATTGTACCAATTCTCTGCAGTTTTACATGCTTGATAAACCAAGAGGCAATGATCAAGTTCATAATCTTCAAATTCTTACATATTCAATTTTGACCATATGTGCTTTCGGGACAAAAAATGAAATGGATCTTAAATTGCACTGGGATAAAGTGATTGCTCTCCAAAAGACTGGGACCTGGAACCAGGATGGATGGGACTGCAACTTTCTCTGTGGAATATCCACAAAAACACAAGCCAAACTTAAAATGTTTGATAGAAACAAAGGTGATCTGCCAACCTCCCAATCCACTTCTGTGTGACTGGTCTATTCTTGTGGTGGACTGACAACTGGTGGTCAACTTATAACACCCAGCTGAACTTAACCAGCATGGTGTTGTGTGTGGTAGGTCCCCTTATGGATTGTTGCCAGGAGCATAAGAGGCAGAACTGAAGAGGAAGAAGTTTAGAGGTTTTGGGGAGCTGGTAGAAGCTGTTGGGAAGCTGTTAGGGAGCTGGTGGGGAACTACTGGTTCTCTTGGGCTATTCTTCTGGGGGACTTTGTCATGCTGGTTTTCCTGAGGAACTTGGCTGTTCATTGGAGTAGGAGCTCAGGACCTCATTGTCACTGAGAATGGCTACCGTTCGCTTTGGGGGAGCTCTGGGCCTCGCTCTGAGCGTCACTTCCTGGCTCTGAAGAGGAAGACGGTGCACAGCTCAGTCTCCTGGAGGAGTCTGTCATGTTGGCTTTCCTGATGGGAACTCGGCTGTCCTCACCATCAGAGGAGCTCGGGACCTCACCCTCGTGAGTGGCTGTGGTACTTTTCCAGGGAGCTCTGCTTCTTTGAGCATCGCTTCCTGGCTCTAGTTCAGATCCCTCAGCCTGCTAGCACATAACCTTCATCCCCCTGGCACGGACTTTCTAGCTTCCGCCGCTGACCTTTGAGCTTTCCCAGCACAGATCTGAGAAACAGGCCTGCATGAGGCGTTGTCCGTGGGCTCTGGGCCTCCAGTTGGACTTATAGGGGGCAGTGTTATGGGCTCCAGGTCTTCAGGGGAATCGTGCAGGAAATTCCTGTGGGATCCAGGCCCTCAGGTGAATTCTTTGGTCTTTAGTGTGTGGATAGATTTCCTGCACTCTCTTTTTGTAAATGATTCTTTGGGGGACCATTATAAATAATCTTATAAAATGTGTCCTGTATTACATTGTTCCCCTTGCAAAACCTCAAACTACAACAACTGTTTATAAATTACTATGGCTGGAAGCTGTGCTATACCTCTTATCCATTACTGCATTCAACCCTCCCTCGAAGGCTGGTGCAAATCTTGTCACCATGTAACAGAAAAGGACAAGACCCATAAATTTCATGAGGTAAAACAGCCGGTATGTGACAAACTTGAAGTGAAACCAAGATTTTCTGAAAATCAAACTCTATGCAATTTCTACTCTAGTACGTTGCCTCTCAGATGAGTCCACTGAGGAATTTACTCACAGCCAGGCTGAGTGCACAGACCTGGGTACGGCCCCAGCATATGAAAGTGGAAAGAGCTAGGCGTGGTGGCGCACACCTGTAATCCCAGCACTCGGGAAGCTGGGGCAGGAGGATCATTGCAAGTTTGAGGCCAGCTTGGGCTACAAAGTGACTCAAGGCCAGCCTGAATTGCATAGTGAAACCCTGTCTCTTTTTGAGAAAAAAACAAAACAAAACAAAACAAAACAAGAAAGTAGAAAGATGCTTGAAATAGTTAAAAAAAAAAAAAGTGGTAGCAGCAAACATTCACATTACCCCTTTTACATGGGAGGCTGAGACAGGAGGATTCTGGTGAGTTAGAGACCAGCCTAGGCTACAAAGTGAGCTCAAGGCCAGCCTGAACCCTATCTCAAAAAGACCAACAAAAGGAATCCCAACAGAGATATTAACTCAATATTTACTCAAATGACCCTGCTACTGAAAACTCAAATATGCACAGATGTATTTCACTTACTCATGTATATAACCTTCTTTGAAAATATGCCTTGAATCACCACATGACTCTCCAAGTTCAGATGCGTGAGTCACTATCTGAAGCTCCAAGTGCACATGGATTTGTCTCAGCCATCACCCTTGAGGTTTCCAGATGGAATCTAAGTTAGTGGAGGACTTCACTGGGCACGATGTAAGAGAGGGCGCCTCTCCTGCCTCAGGTGCTGCCTCCAGCCCCATAGCCCCCACAAGAACAGGTAGTAAGAGATTATAAATGCTGCAGGCTGGCTGCAATGGTGCTATTGGGAAATCCCCTAATGCAAAGCTGCCAGCACCAGCATGTGTCTTTGTGATGACTTTGGAGCATTTCTCAGAACTCCAACGTGGGGGAAAGGTTAAGGAAGGTCATACATGACTGCAATAAAGCTATGGATAGATTAATTTTGTTTTCTACACAAATATTTGTCCCAACTGAGGAATTACAGTGTTGGCATGAATGTGCACTGAAAGAATAGAAGCTAAATAGTCTTCCAGAGAAACTGCATTGACTACAAAAGCAGCTAATAACATGGTTTACTTCTCTGGAAGAATCAGAACTCATTTTCAGATCAGTCTTATTGTTTAAACTCTTCACATGAATAGGCTGCTGTACTGAATTCAAAACTAACTAAAACACAGTAACACTAAGCCACTGGTGATAAAATTCCTTTGTGTGTTCAAACCTGGATTGAGCATTTGTTGTGCACCAGCTTTCCCAGTTATTAATATCTGCACACAGTTCTTTCTTTGCAGGTTAAAGAGGCTTATTCAAGGGAACCCACACGTCATGGAGCATCTGTTTTGCCTCTCTCAACTCAGAACTTTGACACCTGGTTGGTGGAGATGAGGAGTGGCCTATTTATTCATGGACACCTAGCCAAATGAGTTCATTTCTGAGTAAGTTTGGAGGGAACCAAAGGTACTCATGCACCTGGATACCAGTGAGCCTTGTCTTTTTTGTGCCCCTGGCCTGCTCTGAAGTTCTGCCCTTGTTGGAATCTGCCATTGTTGTCTTGAAAGATATTCACAGATCCACAGAATAATATGACAATGTGAGACTGACTGACTCAAGAATGGTATCTTTTATGGGTAAAAAGCTAAGGCCAAGGAGATTGGGAGATTAGGGCAAGATTACCCAGCTAGAAGGTGGCAAAGCTTTTAAAGAAACCAGGCTCTTGATACCCTGGCCCAACCTCAATCCTGAACACTAGTTTCATCAAAGATAAGGATTTTTACACTTCAGCATCAGAATCACCTGGAGGGCTTATTAGAGGCCAGAGTTCCAGATTAAATGTGTCTGGGGTGACACTCTAGAATTCATGTCTCTAGTGAGTTCCCAGAGAATACTGTTACTCTTGCCCTAGAGAGAACCAATATTGTAGACTATGTGATTAGGAAGGAGAAAAAAATGCTTATCTCACCACAAAGACACAAAAGATTCATCTAAAAATTCAGAATGGAGAAGTTTATGTCCGTTTCTAAAACTGATCTGGGCCAAGTAAGTCAGGTGAGTTTATCTTCTAGAGTGTACAACTTGGAAGCACTGAAATATCAAGGGAAAAGTTTTTCCTCCACGCTGCTGAACTATGATACAGAAGCCTTGAATGAGTGGCCAGAATCAAAGAAGCAAATCCTTGAGCAAACACAGATGCCCCTGTTATGGAACACTGGTGTGTCCAGCTGTCCCAGTCTCTTGTCCTGTCCAAAGAATTGAACAACTGATCAATGCAAAAGTTCCATTTATCTAAGATAAAGAAAAAATAGAAGTGAAAAAGAAGAGAGAAAAGAAGTAGAAGTGAAAAAATAAGAAAAAAATATATCCTCGGTAAGGGATATATCTATCTACCTGGCAAGCTGGATATTGTGAGTTTGATTCCTGGTACAAAAAAAAAAACAAAAAACTCTATATGCAGAGTGGGTCACCTGAAAAGTAAAAAGTTTGTGGCATTGAGACCAATGGCTACTGTCTTTCATGCCTTTCTTCGGACATCAGATCCTGGCCACTGGCAGCTGTTCTGCATCATGATTTGACAGCTCCCCCTGATTGACAGATCATGTCCTATTTCCAGCCTCCTTGCCATGCCCTAATCTACCTCACCCTGGGCAATGCCTTAGGTGATAATGGGAGATGGGCATGGTCAGCAGGTAGGAAACAGATCACTGTAAGAGTGGATGGACCTTTGGACCTCAGAGTTTATCTGATTTAGCCTGGCACATGCAGTTCAATAACATAGGACAATGGCAGTTAGACTGTTCAACCATGATCAGAAACATCAGATGCCTGGCAATGAAGTCCATGCTCCCAAAAAAGCAAAACCTAGCTGCAACTAGAGACAATTCCATTCACTTATTCAGTCATTCAGTAAGTATTTATATGGCATTTCCTGTGTGCCAGAGCCTATGCTGAAGACAGAGCAGAGCCAAAAGCAGGAAGATGTCTCTGTTCTCAAGCTGCTAATGTTCCAAGAAAGAGAATTAATGAACACAAACATATCTGGTCAAATGGCCTGTTTAAGAGAGGGACAAAGCACTCACAGAAGAACTAACTACAGCCTGGGGAAAAGCTATTGGAAGTGTCTCTAGCTTTTATCATCCACTAAACTCTGGTTTACCCAGAGTTCTATCCTTGAACTTCTTCCTGCTGAAATCTATTGGCAACGTCTGCATGCTGGATTCCAGCTCATGCGCATGACCCCGAATGTCCATCTCTAGCCTGGTTTCCTCTAAGCCTCACCTCCCACACCCTCATTTTGAGTTACCGTTTAGACACAGATACTTGTGTATCAACCCCTCAAGCTCAACATTTCCAAACCTAGACTGAGTTTTTCTTATTTCTAACTAATAAGCTAATGGCTTTACTATCTAAACATTGTCCTGAGATAAACAAAACACCAAAGCCATCTTTGGCTTTTGCCTCTCAGTTTCCATTCCTGATGTCACTGGAATCTTTGATTTCTACCCCCATAATTATCTCTCATCTGGCCTTTTCTCTATGACCCCTCACTTTATTACTATTTGCTCATTCAGGCAGTTATCAATGTGTGGGAGAAGGGATGCTGAAGGGGTGAGAACACGGGGTGGCCTCTCACATCTGCCCAGGGCTCAGTTGGCGTTTCAAGGACCATCACACTAAAATGGAACAGAACCAACTCACAGCCAATATGAATGTCAGGCAAAGGACATTAGATTCTATTTGGCTGACCACAGAGAATGAAAGGAAAGCTTTGGAAGTGAGGTGTGATGTAATCAGAGGTATGCATTAAGAAGATTAATTTGGCAATAGCTTATAGAAAAGATTATATGGAAAATAGATTAGCAGTAAGAAGATCAGCTAGGGCATTATTGCAAAAGGCTATATGATTAGCAGTGAAGGTTTAAACACAACTGGTGACTATGGAAACACACTAAGAAGTGGGAGAAATCTTGGGGAAATCAAACTGATATTGCATATTAAAGTGTAGTGCTACAATAAGGGAAAGTTCAAACATAGCTTCTGAGATGCTATCCCTGACTAGTTAGAAAAATGGTGATTTCGCTTAGAGGAAGTGACAGAATAAGAGAAGCAGACTTGCAGGGGGAGGGAAACACATGGTTGAGATTTAGACATACTAAGGTGAAGCACTTTGGGGACAGAAGAGCACTGGAAGATTCAGAAGACGAGGCAGGACCAGAAAGAATGGTAACAATGAAGTCCTGAGAGCGAATGATAAAAGTAGGAGACAGACAGAATATTCTGGAATTGGTGATGATAAGGACATCAGCACCCTTGAAGTCAGAAAGCACTGAAGAGGAAGGGGCAGGAAAGGGAAGACCGCTCTCACTGCCATACGTGGTGACACAGAAGTGGTGGAAATGAGAGGCCGTGCCCGAGGTTCCAGAGAGACTGAGAGAGATGTGTCATCTTGGAGCGATATGAATTTACTTTCAGGGGAAGGGATAGGGGAAAGAGGTTAGAAGTAAAATTCAGAGTAGATAATGGACAATCTTAGGAGACAATTATCAAGATCAAAGTAGTCTAGAAGAATAAAGATAAGAGGAATAATTAGAAAAAATAATGAACTCTCTTCTGAATGAGGATGGGGATAAAAGCAGAAGGCTCAAGGAAAAGTTCACAAAGAAATGAAGGTTGGATGTTGAACCCAAGTCTTTAAGAGTATGTAGGAGCCATGAGTTTAAGGCTGGCCTGAGCTACAGTGAGACCCTGTCTCAAAACAAACAAACAAAACAAAACAAAAAAATGAGTAGGAAATACCATAAGAAATGAATAAAATATGGATAGAGATATACAAATTATGAAACTGTAATAGTATTACATAAGAATTAAATGAGGTTTTAGGGCAGGGCTGTGGTCATTTTGTTACTCTTCCCTTAAGTAAGGTTAACACACTACTTCCTTCCAGTCAGAGGGTGGGGGACACGGGATGGGGAAACGTTGGCAGATGAAGAACCGAAACACCTGACCACAGGACATGGGCTGGCAAGGAAGGCAAGCAAATCCCAAAGAAGGTGAGGAGGGCTCCAGGTGTCTTGGTCAGATCAGGGGACTCTCCTCAGTACCAGTGATGAAAGCTCAAGAGAAGTGCAGTTTACGGGGAGATCCGTTTCTGACGAAGGCGGAGAGGTAAAGAGAGTTCTCAGGGCACTGGCTGAGGATAAGCAGAATTTGCATACAGTGGCCTTGCACTTGTCAAGAATGCGGTGGATGGAATGAACCGCAGGGGAGTGGTCTAAAAGCTCAAGCCAACAGTCAGGGTGGGAATGTGGCGAGAAGGAGGCGTCTGCCTCTCGGGCGAAGGAAGCGCTCCTGACGTGTAGCTCAGTCCTTTGTGTTCACTCAGGTGGTCTTGCTGTCAAGCAGAAAAGCCACTCGTCCTTCTCCATGTATACGTAATGAAGCGGATCCACCTCAGGTTTCCCTGCTGTTCCACTCTTATGGTCTAGTTGTCTAAGGAAGCACCTTCCCGTACACCAAAGACTGTTTTAGGAAAGCGTGTGATTGGGGCAGAGACAATATGACTAAAGTTAAGCTTGCATTTAACTTTGCCTACTTAGCTTCTGTCTTTAAATATTCAATTTCTACCCTTTCCTAAGTAAAATCTTGAGTGTACTCAGATGCCATTTTGATTCACTGTTGTAGGTCTTCCTCTCAGAGACATCCTCTGTAGTTCTCTTAGGTTTTAAACTAAAGAACCATTCTGACCCCTCCATCTTCCTCAGCACCCTGTCCCGCTGGGGCCACTCCTTGTTTAACATTGTTGCATGCATCCCTTCCTTATGCAATCCACGGCACTCCACCAGCCTGGATTACTATGTTTGACATTGCAAGAGTGGCCCTTGTGGAGGTCAGAGTGTGCCTAGAGGCCCAGCTGGTCCTCTCAACAGAGGGTATTACCTGGGTGAATTTGCCAATTCACATGGGCTGACCAAGGTTCAAAGTCAACTGCAGGGGCCCAGAACCAATTTCATCAGAAACCTGAGAGACAGACTTTCGGTAATCAAACTCCACCCTACACACAACAATTTCATCCATGACAAATCCAGTAGCCTCCCTGGTCAGAATAGGTAGTAGGTTCTCTTCCTGGAACATCTCCATGGGAACTCTTTGCCTAAATCTTTCCTACTCCAGGGAAAGTCTGGCCCATGTAACTAAATCTTCAAACAGCCACCAATACAACTTCCTTTGTATTTCCTCCCATTGTTAATCAATTCCGGGGATGACTGCCATTTTATTTATTTACATTTGCCAATAGAATCTATTTGATCACAGCCGAGACTTGCTGGCCTGTGAGCTACTCTGTGTCTCTGCTTCAGTTCTTACTCTTGTGTTCAAAATCAATTCATTGAAACATCATTTCTAAAAATGTTTTAATTTGTGATATAGTAATATGTATGCATCTTTATTAATCATAAAACTTAGTACCAGATCCAATAACTACCATAATATCAAAGCAGCCATGTGCATAAAGGATATTCAAAATACATCTCTCAATTAGATGTAATATGAAAACAATTGATTTCTACTGCTGACCAATTCTTGTGTACTGCTAATTACTATGCTGGTGTGCTACATTCAAACAGAATTCAATTTGTATGGCTTTTAGCAGGTTTAAATAAAGACTTTCCATACCTGTTTCTGCAGTTTTCATCATACGTAGATGCTGAATTTTGTCAAATGCTTTTTCTGCATCTACTGAGATGATCATGTGATTTTTGTCCTGGCTTCTGTTCAGGTGGTGCATTGTGTTTATTGATTTGCATATGTTGAACTAAATCCTACTTGGTTATGGTATATGATCTTTTTCTTGATTTCTTGCATTGTATTTGCCAATATCTTATTGAGGATTTTTGCATGTGTTCATTAAAAAGATTGTCCTGTAGTTTCTCTTTTCTGCTTTGGTCCTTTTCTGGTTTTAGAATCAAGATAATGCTTGTTTCCAGGGATGACTTTGAGAGTACTTCCCTTTCAATTTTACTGGGGAGTAGTGATCTCAGATCTTCTCTAAAGTTCTTGTAGAATTTAGCAGTGAGTCCATTAGGACCTGGGTATTTCTTAGCTGGTAGTTTTCTTAATTACTTCTTCAATTTCATTGATATTGGATTATTCAGGATTTTTATATCTTCTTGGTTCACTTTGGTAGTTTTTATGCATTTCTTTTCAATTTCTATTTTATTTCAGTACAGGTTCTCATAGTTGCTGATGATCTTCTGGATTTCAACAGAACCCATTATGATTTCACCTTTTTCACTTCTAATTTGGGTCCAATGTGGATTTGAGTCTTTTCTTCCCTTATTTTGATAAGATCGGCTGAGGGTCTGCCTGTTTTGTTTAATCTTTCAAAGAACCAACCTTTTGATTCACTGATTCTTCCTATTTTTTTTTAAATCTCAATTTCACTACTTTCTGCTCTGACCTTTATAATTTCCTTTCTTGCCCTAGCTTTGGGTTTGCCTTATTCCTGTCATTGCATTCTTCTGCTGTTGTTGATTTCCTTTTTTTTTCCCTTTTGCTTAGCCACTCATCCCCCCAGGTGTATTCATTTTTTTGACTTGGCATTGTTGGCTTTATTGGCTCTTTGTAGGATATCCTTGAGAATTTTTTGTAATGCTGGCCTGGTGGTCAGGAATTTCTTGAGGTGATCCTTCTTATGGAAATACCTTATTTCTCCAATAATTTTGAAGAGAAATTTTGCAGAATACACAAATCTGAGTTGGAAGTTGCTATTCTTTAGGGCTTGAAACATTCATTCCAAGTCCTTCTGCTGTTAAACTTTTTTGTAGAGAAATCTGCTGTAATTTTAATGGATTAACTTCTTTGTGTGATTTGTTATCTTTTTCTAAAAACTTTTAATATCTTGTCCCTGTGATAGACTTCCAGTACTTTGAATACACTGTAGTACAGAGAGCTTCTCTTTTGATCATGGCTATCTGGCGTACTATGTGACTCACTTTCTGTATGTTTATTTCTTTCCCCATATAGTAATACCTCAGGTGTTGAACTAAATTCGTCCCAAATCCATGTCGAACACTGAAAAGCTCAAGAACTGAATATGTTTCCCTGTAAGAAATAATAGACAACCAAATAATTGGTTATGAGGCCCCAAAATTATAAACTCATTTTTTCAGAACTTCAACAAATTTTGCAATGATTTCTTTAACTCTATTGTGGTTCTCTCAGTTTTCCTCTTAGCTTTACTGCTGGTATCATTAACATTCTTTGGAGCCATAGTTATAATATTTACACAAATAAAGCATGAGAAAGCACAGTGATGAATGTTTTAATGCACTAACACAAGCACTCTATGCTGTCTGGGTGAGAGTGGCGCTTAGACAGAGGTGTCGCCCTTTGTGTCTGAGGCAATAGGTGATGACTCTAAGCTGGCTCAGGTTCTTTCAAGCTAGATTTTCAGTTCAACTATAGAGCAACGTTACAAATACAGAACACCAAGCAGATCTTTTTTGAACTCTGTTGCTCAAGTAGTGGAAAGTTCAAGCTTGGAACCACTCAACAACCAAGGTTTCACTGTATCTGGAAAGTTTTCTGACATCATTTCTGTGAGCAGGTTTTTTACACCATTTCTGTTCCCTTGTGATTTTTCACTTAACCCAATTTTACATTGATTAGTTGTCTTTGCATCACTCAGCGGTTGTTTGATCCATTTTTTGTGTTTTCTTGTTGTTTTTAAAGTGTCTTTGAGTAGTTGGTCTTTGAAGGCATCATTGTCTTCTAATTCTGAAATTCTGTTCTGAAATTCTGACCATAGTTTCAATATGATTTTTAATCTCCCATCTGATTAAAACCTTTTTGTGTACTCTAAGTCTTTGGTAAACTGGTCATTCATGTTTTGTATAGTCTTATTTAGCTCATCTCGCTTTTTATTAGTGTCTTCTAAAAGCTTCTATACCTTTTTGATTATTATCTATTTTATATTTATATTTATATTTTTATATTTTTTATATTTAATATATTATATTTTAATATTTTAATATTATATTTTAATATATTATATTTAATATTTTATGTTTTACATTTGATATATTTTATATTTTATAATATATTTTATATTTTATATTTTTATATATTTTTGACCATTATCTATTTAATTATGCCTTCTCTGATCCCACTGAGTCTCTGATCAGTTTTCTAACCTCCTCTGGTATCCTTTCAATTAGTTTGAGTGTGTCGCAAGAGAGAAGTGCTACAAAGGGTCTCGTTGGGGAGTAATGTTTATAGATTAGATAAAGGTAAGAGGAAAACTGACAAGAAATAGAAGTTAAAAGAGAAGATGAGAGGAAAAAGAAAGAAATTATACAGAGAGTAAAAATAAAAGAAAAATAAAGGGAGAAAAATTAAGGTAGAAGAGGGAAAAATTTTAAAAAGAGAAAAAATAAGTAAAAGAGATAAGGAGAAAGGCAGAGGAACAAAAGAAAATTTCCTGAGGCCCAATAAACTGGTAAAAAAGACAGGAGGAAGAGAGAGAAAAAGAAGAAAAAGTAAAATAATACTAAAAAGTAAAAGCAATTTATACATTCACAAAACAACAAGAAAAAAAATCAAATAAATTTCTCTGATTTTGAATATGGGATTCCAGAATCTACAGTTTTGGGGCAGTGTTGAAGTCAACAGGTACTAGGATTAGGACAAAGGTACCAATTCTGCTACTTTGAAATCCAGAGCAATTCAGTTTGAATCTGGCCCCTTGCTATGGGTGTGGGGCCTGTGTCCATTAGTTTAAACCTGTCAGGCACTCTCCTGCCCAGCTCACCATGGCTCCGCGACCATGGCTGTCTCTCATGGCTGTCCCTCAACCAGTCATTGTGGGAACGTAACACTGGGAACCCTGAATTGAAGTCATCTTGCAACTGCTGCAAGTCCTGGGCTTACTCCCTGGAATAGTTTCTGACCATTCTCCGGCAAGTGTAGTGTGCACTTGGACCCAGTGCATTTCCCAGCTTTTGCAGCTCACAGTATCTGCTGCTCCATCCCACCACCGTTTCTCCCAGAAGCCCTCTGGAGTCCTCCACTTTCACTTTGTCTCCCGATTCATGATCCCAGAGCCAGGAGCAGGGGCGAGAGTGCAGATTTGTCCCTTGCCTTCTTCACATTTTATCCTGTTGCTTCAGTTTCTCTGTAGGTTTTAATTTTCCTGTCAGATCCTTCCTGGTTCCTGAGAATCTACTGCCCTTTTTTTTTTTTCTTATTCCTCCCCAAGTTGTTATTTTTCCAGTGTCTGCGTTCTGAATCTCAGAGAGGATGAGTTGAAGTCCCTTACCATTCCACTATTTTCCCACAGGCCCACTATGAACATCTGGGAACAAATATTTGTATGCTCAATAAGCCCTTTTAATAGTCTTGCTACTGAAAGAGATTTTGCAAGTCATAAACTCCAGCCTGCTGTGGATTTCCACTCCCGTGTGTGTGGTCGGTGGTCAGTGAACTCCTACACTGGCACCCTAGTGTTATGCCTCACCCACCCCATGAGGCAGAGTGCTCTGTGGGTCACAGCCCTAAATTACCACAAACGTTTACATTCCTATTTACTGGAAAAGTGGACTTCTCAGGAGAGCACTGAAGCGCTTCCTTCCTCTTACTACAAACTGTGTCTCTGACTCATCTCTGTGGGCTTTTGTCATCAATATGGTAGACATTACTCTAGTCCCTGTTCTGAGGCCGGGCTTATTACTCTGCTTTTATATCAGTCCTTTGCTCATTCTGGTTCCACGTCGTGTTAGGACAGGTTGCTCTGTCTGGCAAGCCCAGTGACGATAGTGGCCACCTTATCCTTCCTGAAGGGACATGACAAGCCCTACAAAATCTACAGCGGCAAGAGAAAAGTAGCTTAAACCTTTAACTAGGCCTCAGTGTGACAGTGCTGAAATTCACAGCCCATGTGTAGTAAGTGGCTTACAAGGATGGTCCCTTCTGCCCTTGGAGTTGCTGGGCGGTGATTGAGGTATCCAGATTCCATGGGCTCACCATGTCCAAGTAGAGTAGACCAGTCACTTCTATGTGCCCCAAAGTGCATGTGTGTGAGTGTGTGTGTGTGTGTGTGTGTGTGTGTGTGTGTGTTACATTATCATTACTCTTATGTGTGCGTAAAACTTGGGGAAGCACAATCCTGAGATTCCTCTCAGCTCTACAGCCCGTTCTATCCCAGGCTGCAGAATTTTCTTGCTGTCTCTATTGCTATCTCATTGCCTCCAACCTGCTTTCCACCTCTCTTTACAGCCCTTTAAAACTGATGCTTTCATCAGGTTCTCTTGGTTTCTAGTCCTAGATTTTGCAGGCCCCTTCCTTCGTTGTTCCATAATACTCATAACGCTAAGAACAACCCCTCCCGTGCTCATCAGTGTGAAGTTCTCACATGCTTCCCCATTTGTAGAAGGAAGGAATTAACACACACTGATTCTTTTCTCCTCTGAGGTTACCCTTACTTTGATAAGTAAACTTAGATCTCATCTCTTCATGGAAGCTTCCATGCATCCAAAGTCACTTTTTCCTTCTGTGAATTACTGCCTATTTCATCAGTTGCTTCCTGTTTAATGGGCAGATGTATTTCCTTAGTAATTAAATTATGAGCAACTTTAAGGCTTATGCTCCTTGATAACTCCCACAGTGATAATTAACATATCAATTCACATCCAGAACATGGTCAGTTGTTGCTTCTTTTGACTTGGTTGAACTTACAAAATCTCTCTAATTAGTCCCGTTTCAAAGGTGACAACGGTGTCATATAATAATAAAAAAAAAAAAGATGTAAAAAAAAAAAGTGACAACGTAGGAAAAGTGGGCAAAATCTGGATCCTGAAGCATGGATATAGGGTTAAGGCAGGAGAATCAGCACAGCTGGTTCTAAGGAAGATGAGGTACAGATATAAGATCAATCAAATCATCTTGAATTCTCTCTGTGCAGTTGGCTGGCACAGCCCTGCAGTCTCCTTGTAAACTATGGTAAGTCTTAAAACGTGTCCTGAGAACGTGTTTGGAGAAGAAAGCTGTGCCCTAGGCCTGTGCCCTGGCGCCTGCCGATCCTTCACAGATCACAGCAGAGTGCCGATCGAAGTGCTGTCCACTCCGAGCCTGTTTTCCACACTAGTAGCATGAGAGCTGCAGGGCACAACAATGAGAAACCCATGGAAAATCTGACAACTAGACAGAAGAGCTTTAAACTTCCTCTTCTGTCTGTATCTCTCCTTCATAAGGGAAGCGAGTGAGCTTTGAGGGACTCTGGAAGTCAAAAGACCAGTTGCACCTAATGACTGTCTGTGGCAGTCCTTAAAATGTGCATGATCACTTACACAGATGAAACCTGGACCAGGGCATGGGTGTTTGCCTCCGAGTCATCTGAGCTCAGGAAATAAGCCAACTAAGTTCTCCTGGATAGAGACGGGGGTGTTCTCAAACCGGCAGGGCCTGGGTCACTGCTCTTGATGACATAGTCCACAAATATGGGCCATGCTAATATGCAAGATATGAACCGTGGAAGATCCTTGTATTAAAGAGATCTCAATTGTTGCATCCTACTGGCGTAACCACAAAATTACAACTAATACAAAATTAAATGCGATGTAACTCATATATCCTAGATCCTGTTTGCCTCAACTTCTGTGATGCTCTGGACAAACCCAGAAGGGAGGGGAGGCAAAGGAAGAGCCCTTTCCTCTTCCTTCGATTCATTCAGTGCTCCATGGAGGAAAGACAAGTTAGGAAAGGCAGACACAAGCATTCTAAGCTGCTAGCTTTTCCTGCAGCCTAGAGGAAATATTCACATAAAATTAGCTACATTCCTTTTGCTCCAATTCTCTGCTTACCCAGCAACCATCTGACTGTTAATTAAATTGGCATTATGGTTTTAAAATGAATCTTTTATTATTTACCTACCATTAATCAAACCCCCTAGGATGTATTCACCTCAAGGACAGCTGAGAAAATTGAATTCTTCAAGGCTGTCATTTCCCTCACACCCCATGCCCCACCACTGTGAGATCCAATCCAAGCACCTGGCTCTCCAAATCTCTCTTCCAGCTAATCCATTTACTCACAAGAGTATTACCTCCGCATCAACAGAACACTGCTTAAACCTTTGGCGAACTCGCTCAGAACATAAATGAAGAATACATAGTTTATCCATGGTATAAAAATTGTAGTTCATTTTTAAAAGGCTGTTACAAGGGGAGGAGGCAGATGAACCTTGCATGGAGAGTGGTCTGAGTTAGTTGTTCATTAACTGCTGCATAGCCTCTACTAGGAGAAGGAATGTTATCATCAAATTGGTCTTTTTCATCTCAATTAAACATTTAGGCTACAGCCTGTTGGCTGAAATGTGAAGAAAAACAGCGCAAAGACATAAACTTGCAGTATAAATGTTTCCAAAATCCTCCTTTTGTTTTCTAGCTCTGAATTTTCACTGCTGCGCAGATTGCCCTCAAACATCAGGTCTCAGTAGCATCTTCCTAGGACTCCAGGAACATGGAGATCCTTGACCCTAGTTCACCCCAGTCTGTGGAGCCCATGTAACCAGCCCGGAGGAGAGACTACAGGAACTCAAATAAACACAGGAAAGGCAAAACCACTTATCTCTGGGACCCAGTGTTTTTCACTCCAGCGCCCATCACAACTGCCGCGCACACTGGCTTTCTCTCGTGTTTATCAGCGCCGTCTGTTCCGGGCCAGCATTCCTTCCACAAAGCAAGCGTCCCTTTCGTTGTCTGTTCTTTCTTGCTGCCTGCGCCATGCTCTTCTCTCACCTGAAACACCGCAAGCCTCCTCTCCAGCAGCATTTGTACTTTTGCTCCATGGGGCTGGGGATGTAGCTCAGTGGTACATGTGCCTGCCTAGCAAGCACAGGGTCCTGAGTTTGATTCCTGGTACCAAAAAAAAAAAAAAGAATTTCTTGTACTTGTGCTCCAGACTACATTAGATCTTCAGCCCTTTGCCCATATTTTCTTTTATATTAAAAATAACTTCTATCTCTGTAAGGTTTATTGGTGATTTTTCTGTCAGATTCAGCGTCCTCCCTATACTCTACACTGCTCGTTTTCTCTCCATCTCCTTGTCTGGTTCGAATTCACATTTTATGAATGATTTCCAGATCAATGAGAGCTGAGAAAGCCCCCGAGTCGGAGTGTTCCAGGGCAGATGCTTGGAAGGTGCCCTAATTCCATGATTTACGGAATCAGCTGCTAAGCAATGTCAGTGCGATGGCTGGTGAGACGGGATTAACAGGAGGAGATGGACCAGGGATAAACTTGAGTAGTCATGTTTAAGTTAAAACTGATAAATGAGCAAAGCGCAGGATGGTGAATGCCCTGTGGTTAGTTTTCATCATTGTGACCCACAGATCACAATGGGTGACGTGCTGATGAGGGAGACTCACAGCTATCACAGCCATGAACGCACTGAGGAGGCCACTTCCACAGTGGGGCGCCTCTACCAAGGAAGGCCGCAGTCTCTGTGTCCTGTGGATTGATCTCATTTTATCCGGAGCATGTCCCTTTTGGTGAATCACATTTGAAGAGAAACATTGACCAATGGGAAGAAGTCAGAGGATGAAGCTGTGGGTAGTAAAGATGCCAGGAACTTGGTGTGCAAAGGGACCATCCAAAGAAGTGGGCGTGTCTATTTGGCAAGGAGAAAACAAGCTGTCATTCAATACTTAGATGACTGTTGGGTTACCGGAAATCACTAACTCAAAATTTCAAGGTGTAGGCCAGGAGCATGGAAGAGCAAACCAGGACATGTATTTTGTAAAAAGAGGACTAAAAAAGCTCAACTATGCTAGCACCCCCAGAAAAGTCACCTGGTAGAGGCGCTTAGCAAAGGACATCGCTGACTGTCGTCATGTGAATGTGGGCCAGCTGCTGCCACCTTTGCTGATCCGTCAAGGCAAGCCAGAAAGCCAGATTTTTATGCAACATGTCCCAATTTTAATTTTAGCAATTATGTCAAGCTGTTTAAAGAAACACTGGTGTCTACGGGCAGGTGGCAGCTCAGGGTTGCCAGTTCACAAGGTCTATAGGTGACAATTGTTGGTATGAAGAAGTATAGTGTTAAAATGCACAGATGTAAGATTTTGCTGCATTATAAAGGAAATTTCAAATGTTTAGAATTCATAGTCAGAGAACTAACTTCCTTGCCAGGCTCTGAGTAATAGGAAATAATCAAGACACTCAATATTAAATGACAACATATGAGAGAGATATGTTGAGACAGGGTCTTTTTGAGACAAGGTCTCACTATGCAGTTCAGGCTAGCCCTGAGTCCACTTTATAGCCCAAGTGAGCCTTGAGCTCATAGTGATCCTCCTGCCTCAGCCTGCCTAGTGCTGGGATTATAGGCATGCACCACCACACCTGACTATCATTATATTTCTATAGCAAAATAGTGGTTTATCATTTATAAAATGCTTTTTACATCACCTCATGAAGATTATTAGAACAATTCTTTGTAGTACAAAAGTAGGCATTTCTATTTTACAGATGAGTCATCAGAGTATCCGAGATATTAAGTAACTCAAAGAATCATCCAGGAAATCGAGCAGCAGACCTAGGACCTCTGGCCTCTAGCACCAGAGTTCTTTCCTTGGTGCTTAGGGTGCTATCCTAAGTTGTGAGCTCAACTGGACTGATTTCTTCCTTCCCAAAGTCAATCCACTCTCCTGGAGTCTCCTCTTGCACACTTCCTTGGACTGCGCCTTCTTGTTCTTTTCTTGCCTCCCTGAAAACTCTTGTCCTTGATGATTTCTGGTTGAATTTCTTCTACCCAGACTCTGTCAGCTACAAGAATGGCCCCTCAACTCTCAGTGCTCCAAACCAGTCACATCCTTGACATGTATTTGTCCAAAATGTTTGCTTCTCCATTACGTCTTTTACAAAGTTGTTTCTGTAAAGACAAAAACTTGTCTGACCTTATCCATAACAAAGCCATACATACACACACATATACATAGAGTTGGTACTTTATTAGATCATCAAATTATTATAATTTCTAGACTTGTCAACCCACCAGGAAGAAGGGACACTGTCAAACATGGTTTCTAGTTCTCCCCATCTCTACTTCCTTCCACAAACTTTCATTCTGACGAAAGCCTTGTTCCTGCATGCCCAGTGAGGAGATACAGTAAAGAAGATCTGGCTTTCTTTGTATTTCAGGTTCACCAATGTTGATTTGAAGTATGCAATCATTCCTCAGCTTGAGCTGAACTTTTTCCCTTATATACACTCACATACACTCAAAACGCAGAGAACGTGCTAAGAAAAACTTCCAAATGACACAGTTTGGCTACAACAGACTTTTTAAAATAAAGCAGTGCCAAGGGTTTCCCCTGATGGTTCATGGGCAGAGATCGAGAGCAATGACATTTTCTAATCCACCGTATTTAAGCCTGTGCTGCCAAATGTCATTTAACATGAAATAAATTATTGCAACTTACACTTATCATCTACAATGAAAGACAAAAATTGCACGGAGCATGGGAAACCTGCATAGAAATAGGTAAGGGGGAAAAAAACATCTCAGCGCTACTGCATCCAGCCAAGCAGGGAGAGCTGTTTTGTTTTGTTTGGGTTGCTTTGTTTTGGTAATCTAGCTGGTCAAGTGACCAGGTAAGAATATTTCATACAGCTAATACTCTGATGCTCTAATCTGCCTAGGCAAGGTTCATATTTGTGTGGGTTACTTATTGTCTCTTTGTTAACTAAGTCAATAATAAGAATCAGCAGGTTTGGAGTCAGACTGGCAGGGATCAGCAGCCTGGCTTGGGGGAAGGGAGTATAAAATCCCCCAACCTGGAAGCAACCCTCACAGAAGTCCACTAGTTCCTGGCAGGATGGCTTCTCATCGCCTGCTCCTCCTCTGCCTTGCTGGACTGGTATTTACATCTGAGGCTGACCCTGTGGTGAGTGTTTGATTCTTTAAAGTGCCCGTTATGGAGTGCAGGTGTACAGTAGGTGACAAAGGGGTGACTTTCAGCTTCAGCAACTTTTACACTGAGGAAAGAAGTTCCTTCACTGCCGACACTTATGTTACAGATAATGGGATCGGCACGCTCTTCTGGGTTTGTTCCAGATTCTTAATACCATAGATCCAAACTTCAGAAAGAACGAGTTTGATGAATGAGCTTGGAGATGGGTTTTTTTGCCTTGTTGCTTTGATACATTGAGTTTGCGATGCCTAGTACCTTGATATGTTCAGACAGATGTCAGAAATAAAGACATGCTATCAATGAGGCTGCTAAAAGTTAAATTGAATTTCATAAAATATCCTTTTATGAGATATATTTAGAAGATGAACTGCACAGATTACATTCGGGCCCTTTGGCTAATCCAGATAGAAGTATCAATTGATATTTGTTGGCAAACAACATTGTAGTCAGATAGCTAATTCGTAAGTCTAGAAGAATTAACTGATGCTATAAGATGGGTAAGAAAAGTAGTCTGATACTACTTTACAATAACTAGTAAGAGGGAATTACTGTACTAACAACTTTTAAGAACGATCTCAGGAAAAATTACTTGGTTTTACAACACAGTGAATCTTTTCAGTAATTCCACTCGAATGGAGAGGTTGAGCAAAACAAGTGTTCTCAGAGGGCCTATTTTCTCCTTTGAAATTCATTGCACGCATCCCGGGTCAATCAATAGCAGTGTATCTGGAGACAGAAACCATTCTTGCTTTGGAAACAATTATGTCTGTGTAATACTGAGTGGGGAAGCTCATTAATTATCAGCACTTATGTTACTGGTAATGGGATCAGCATGCACTTCCGGCGTTGCTCCAGATTCTTAACACCATAAAGAATAAATCCTTTCACTTTGCTCATTTGTGTTGACTTCTTACTTGTCCTTTCTGTGCACAGGGCACTGGCGAAGCCAAGTGTCCTCTGATGGTCAAAGTCCTAGATGCCGTTCGAGGCAGTCCTGCGGTCGGTGTAGTTGTGAAAGTGTCCAAAAAGGCTGCTGATGACACCTGGGAGCCGTTTGCCACTGGGTGAGCCGCTGAGGAGCCCCGCTGTGGGGCTTGGTTACACCTTCCCAGCCATTCTTCCAGTTGTTAAGGAGACTCACGTCATCTACTAAAGCGTAGATGGCTCGGTGGTAGAGCACTTGCTTAGCATGCACAAAGCCCTGGATTCGATCCCCAGCACTGCAAGCAACTAACAAATACAATCAACCCCAAATCCCAACAAGTATTAGTAGACTGAAAATGGGAGCAGAGGTTAGAAGCATCCCTTCGTCTTGCGTTTCTCAGCTGGGAGGGACCAAGAATTGCAGCATCATTTTGGACAGATGGTAGAAAAAAGGAACAGGGGTGAGAAATGCCATAGTCCACTCAAGCAGGAGTTTGCAACCCTTCCAGCTCACAAACCTCTTGAGGAGGTGATGAAAACGATGGCTTCCATGTCCAGAGACACGCACATAGACACACACATACAAGAGCAAAACTGCGATTTCAGGAGTTGCACAGGCTCCCTCATGCTCCTGGGTGAGGCATTGTTAGAATATCAGGAAGGATGTATAGTGTGTGCTGATTTAGTAACAAAAGGCAAGGAACTGAGGGACAGCACTGACAGGTACTGGAATTTATCTGGATCACCCAGAATCCAGAGCTCTGTCTGATAAACACGCTGCAGCACGTAATACGTGTAAGACTGGAGGCTGCCAAGCTCAGTGAGAAAAATCACCTAAGAGAGCAACGAGGAAGGCCGAGTCCAGCCGCCCACGGACCTGGCATCACCCACAATAGGTGCAAAAATGACTTCTGCCTGAAGTTCTCATGCGGTTTTTCTAACTACTAGCAACAATGTTAAAGGAAATGCATATTAGTGGAGCTAGATGAGCTAACTGAAAGGAGGAGCAGCAGAAAAAGCCCCTTGATACCAAGCAGAAGAGGAAGTGCTGAACACTTACACCTCCCGGGAGGAGGATTCTGTTGGATTTTAATCACATCCTCAGAGCCGAACGATGAGTCATGGCCTATCACAGGGAAGGTCATTTTTCTCGGGGGTGGGGTTAACTGGGGTTTTTAGTTGCTCATTCACTATGTTTATATAAAATACCAGGCACGACGTGAAAAACAGTGGAGGAAATATTTTAGATGGGAGATAGAATAGACACTCAAACATTCAAAAAGGTTCTTGTGAATCTTTTTTCTTGTAAAAAGACACACATAAAAAGAAGCAGCAGAAAGAAGAAACGAGGGCAGGCATGGACAGGATGACTCGAGACAACTCTCCCTTGTATTTGTGTTGGTGTTTACAGCTTAAAGGGGAGCAATTTCTAACTTTTCAGCTATTGACCTGATCCCTATGTGGAAATGGAAGTTATCTGGTATTTTTTGTTGGCAAAGACATACCAAAGAGACTAAATATATAAAAGGAAAAAGAGTCAGGCACAGGTTCTTCTTTGTACTTTAGGTTTTCTACTCTGGAGACAACTGGTACTGCCTCTGACAGGTTCGCTCAGGTCATGCGTGACAGGACTGAGAGCCTGCAGTCATGGAGAACTGCACAGTTCGAGTCAGAGCAGCTTCGGGCCACTTCTGGACTCATGAACATTCATCCAATCACCAGTCCTGAATCCCTGTTGTTTTGGTTTTGGTGCTAAGGATGTAACCCAGGGCTTTATATATGCTGGCCAGGAACCATCCTGCCGAGCCACACTTCCAGGCCGAGGAGTCGCATTTCTTTATTCATATTTTATGTGCGAGTATATATATGCATGTATGTATGTATTTGAGGCAAGTACTTGCCTGTAATTTGGGCTGGTTTTGAACTCGCTGTGTAGCCCAGGCTGTCTTTGAACTTGCAGCAATCTTGCATCAGCCTCCCGAGTGCTGATGTAGAAGGACTGCATTCATGTCCCACCTCATTGGGCAG
Source organism: Dinomys branickii (assembly GCA_004027595.1). Classification (NCBI taxonomy): domain Eukaryota; kingdom Metazoa; phylum Chordata; class Mammalia; order Rodentia; family Dinomyidae; genus Dinomys; species Dinomys branickii. The sequence continues at coordinate 137,327 of PVLD010002935.1, forward strand.
GACTTTTTAAAGTAGACATTCCGCTTGTATTTTGTCCCCATAGGAGTATAAATCTACAATGAAGCTTTCAAAAAGCTTCTACAAATGTCTTGCCCTTTCACGTCAAAGCGGTACTAGAGTTTTCTCGTTCCCTACTTGGTTGGGGGAGAATTTAGTAGGTAGATTAGATGGTAGATAGATGGTGAGATGGGTGATAGGTGGTAGGTCAGTGACAGATGGTGGACAGCTGGATGCAGAGGTAGATCTCACACGCAAATACAAGCACACCCTCTGCGGTGCCATGTACTCCTTTCACGTGTAATTTAGCCTGGACTTTTTACACCTTGTAGGAAAACTGGGGAGACTGGAGAACTGCATGGGCTCACAACCGAAAAGGACTTTGTAGAAGCAATGTACAAAGTGGAATTAGATACCAAATCCTACTGGACAGCACTTGGCATTTCCCCATTCCATGAACATGCAGAGGTGAGTGTCCAGCTCCTTGAGAGTTGTTCCTGGTTTCGTTTTAGTTCCAGGAAGCACAGTTTGCTCTCAACAGACCATGGCGATGTCATAAGGAAAGTGCTAAAAGACACTGGTTTCCTCTCGCATTCAAAATTAGAAATTTACACCATTCAGAAGGAAATCTTCAGAACCTGTGTACGCTATTTGTAACAAAAGACAGGATGGACCATGTTACTTCTCTAAAACCAGAAAAGTTCTTCACTCCAAACACCTCCGACCCCTCAGATTTAGATAAGAAATTCTTGGCAATGCACATAGAGACAATCAATTCAAAATAACAACCCAGTTGATAAAGCCACCGGGTGTGTGTTGTGGGACACACACTGAGGTGTTTTCTGTCTGTCTTTAACCCATTCCATCCTCATGATCCACTCACTGGGATCAGTGCTATTATTGTGCCCATTTCACAGACAAAGAAAATGAGGCTTGGTGAAATTAAATAATGTGTCTAAGGTCCCACAGCTCGTAACTGCAGGAGCTGGGGGATTTACTACTGGAGCCCGGGCTGGGTTTGGCCTGGGGGCTGCAATACCTTCCAGCAGCTCAGGAAGATTTTTCCCTGCAAGAAGATGGAGGGGAGAGGCATATTTGTAGACTTTGGTTTATCCCCGCTTTCTTACCTGTAAGTATTCTCAAACAGTTATTCCTGCCTCCTGCTTGTCTTAATTTCCCAAGTTGCTTAAAGCAGATGGCAATCATGAAAATAGAATCTGGATATGTTGGTCAGTGTTAAAGATCAACCAATTCCATCAAAAATAACTTGCATGAAAGGGAGCCATTCTCTCTGGCTTAGTCATGGAAGAGATCTGTAATTAACATTTTGGAGTTCTTTGCATAGACAACATTACCAGGGAAACTCTGAGGGCCCATTTAACTTCTGGGGCCCACAAGTCTCCAGGGGGGTCCCTTCTACCAAGAAGCCTATCTCTGCCTTGGTCAGGCTGCAAAAGACTGAGGCACCGGGGCAGGCGCAAGACTTAGATGGGGGCCACCACAAGACACCCTCAGCCCCGACCCCGGAGCTCTCCATCTGCCTCCCTAGGACCAGTCTGCCTTGGGTCTCAGCCTGCTAGGGCCACCTGAACCCAGAACCCACAGTTGTGGTGTTTCTGCTCTTTATGTGTCAGCTTCCTTGTCCAGGAGTCACGCTTGTGGTATTTGCCAGAAGTGAAAACACAGATTCAGAAGTGAGAGCTCACCTCCCTGCCCTTGGAATGGAAGGCCAGGGAACAAGTCAGGTATACCAGGCAGTCAGGAGCACAGTTTACAGCCAGAACGCATATGACAGGAAGAAAGAGCAAGGAGGGAAGCATGTAGTCCAGGGGCTCTCTCAGGGGACCGGGGCGTGTGTGGTGCCGTCAGCCAGAAAGCTGCATCATGCACAGCCGGCCACCTCTTCCTGGACATGACCTAAGAGGGTAAGTGAGACTTGAGGAAAATCAGAATATTTCCTTTGAAACTATGAGGCCTCTTTGCTTCATGTATTTGTGATCACATAGGTGCCTTTCATAATAGGAGGAAGTATCACATGGGCCTAGAGGCAGAAGTCACTAAAAGAAATAAGAAATTTTCCCTGGTTGCTTCCCGGCACTTTGGCCTTAATGAGCTGCCTTTCTCCTTGGAGATTCTTGAGCGATTCCCATCTCCTCTTGCCCAGGCGTTATTCTTCTATGGACCACTCAGATCTTTTGTTCTCACATCCCCAAATCATCAGGTTTCCTTTTTCCATATTTGAAACCAAAGCTATTTTGTCCCAGAGTGTATCCAAAGCTCCCTCCTGGACCCGTACACAAAATACAATTAGGCATGTTCTCACTGCCTTCCATCTCTCTCCTGCACCAAAATTTTCCCTACTTGTCTCTCTCCAGGCACTTAGACTACCCCAGCACCTCAGTCTCAGATGTGTGACTGAATTTGAGAAGCACAAGAATAATTAAGTGCAACAACACCGTGGTCCACTGTTTGCCCAATCAATAGGCTTAAGTGAGCTCCAAAGCAGGGGTGCATGTTTCAAAATTCCAACCTGATCTTGCACGGACTGCTTGTCTTGTAGCCAAAGCCTTATAATGCTTTTACTCCACGTTTCATTGCCTGTAATATAACCAAAGGCCCCAAAATGCGTATCTTCTTCATGTTAGAAAACACAAAGCAACAGTGGGAGAAAAGTTGTTCCTTGGGCTTGGTGATGGAAGACTTAATTTCCTGGCATGGTTCTGTCACTGTACAAACTTGTATGAGAGTTAATTCAGAAATGTGGTTTGTTTCTCAATAAAATGAGAGGAATAGTCCCTTCCTGTTCCAGAATTCTAGGGCTCAAAGCCTGCAGTGGGATTGGCCGTCACCATTCTCAGCAGGTCTTTGGTCACTGGATGCCACTTCTCCCCATGTTTTCTGAAAACAAGAACGTGGACAGGAACCCTCTCTCTGTAAGTGCCCTCAGTCATGCTATAGCCACCTGGCCTGCGTGAGTGAATTTGTAAAAAGACTGCGAAGAAGACTCTTCTTTAAGAACACCACAAAGCTGCAAAGGCTTAGCCTGCCAGGGTATTTGAATTTGTGTTTCTCGTTCTCGTTGTTCCCAAAGAAATTAAGTAAGAAAATAGAAATAATTAATTTGCGCTGGACTTCCAGTGGCCCGTCTGCCTGCCTGTCTCCAGACTCCTGCGCTGGGCTCTGTCAGAGAAGGCTCTGTCTGTCCTCTCTCCTAGGTGGTGTTCACGGCGAACGACTCTGGCCGCCGCCACTACACCATCGCGGCCCTGCTCAGCCCCTTCTCTTACTCCACCACCGCGGTTGTCACCAACCCCAAGGAGTGAGGGCCTGGGAGGAGGACTGCGCCGCGTGTAACCAACCGCATTCCATTTTTACAAAAGCAGTATTTTCATCGGTAAGCTATGTTAGAAACTCAGGAAGACACGTTAAAACATTCCTATTAAAGCATTTCTCATTTCATGTGATCTTGATTCTTTTTATTCCCTCTCTCTTCCCTCCAAACAATACAAATTTTACAGAGAAATGTAAGAATTCTACAAAGTCTCTGGCTGGAACCCTGGGAGAGATCCAGACTTCCTGGGGCCAGCCAGACATGCTAAGCATGAAAAACATGAGAAACAAGAAAGCCTGATTTCCCTGCAGCTTTTGGTGAAGAGCAAAAGGCAGACAGTAGGGCCCCATTTCTTTACCCTGGCCATTTCTTTTAATGCCTTACTGATTTCAAGAGTAGCACTGCCCTAAGGGGATATATTGGCAGAAACCCAGGCTCTCTGATAAAATTCAGACCAACTCCACCAGCCATGAACCAAGTAAAGAACACAACCACAAAACCCTCACACACACAGTGGCTCAGACTAATCCAAAATCCGTGTACGGAAAGCTAATATATCTCAGGCACAACTCAATGTGCCCCAAACATCAAGAACTGACCCTAGCGCCTGCCTCTATTTAAAGAGCTCACTGTCTCTGGACGAGATAACTCTGCTATCCATCAGGGTTTGGCAGGGCCTATGGTACAGAAATACGAAGGAGGGAGAAACTATTGGCCTGGAGGAGACAGCAAAGGACTTGGGACAAGCCTAACTCAACTGGGGCTTTTGTAGATTGTCTGGTGGAAAAGGGATAAGGTATTTCAGGGAGGTAGAACAGAGATTGCAAAGTCAGGCCAAGAGAAAGCATTTGGCAAGTCGAGGGCACAGATGGTGAAGGTAAGGCTATTAGGTGGGCTAGGGTGCGTGCTGATGGAACAACCCAGCCCACACTTCAGTGGGTTTCCTCTTCCATGCCAGGTCCAGTGCAGAAGCTCTTGCCCTGGTAACGCCCCAGGATGGCTTTCTTTCAGTGAGTGATTCTAGGACCCAGTTTAACTTAGTCTTGGGCTTCAGGGTCAGGCTCGTAACACTGGCCAGCAGACAGGAAAAGCGAGGTGGACCTCTCGGATGAAGTGTTACCTGTGAGCCCCACTGGTGTTCACCGGCCAGAGCCAGTAGCACAGCATCTTATTCTGTTTTCTGTCGCTGTAACAGAATGCCCCCTACAGGATAATGATCGGGAGTAGGTTATTTTGGCTTACAGTTCTGGAAGCTGGGAAATCAAGCAGCTGGCAAAGGCTGCTTCTCTCAGCCTTGACTCAACCCAGGGCAAAGAGAGAAGGGCGAGTGGGCACGCAGGGAGGAGACGAAACATGAGGGGAAGCCTTGCTTCGTAACAACCTGCACTTAGGTGACACATCCAGTACTTCCGGGGCAGGAGGGCACTCCTTACTTGAAGAATTAACCCAGCCTCGTGACAAAGGATTAATCCCTGGGGGCCTCTGCTCTCGTGACCCCAGCCCACACTGCTCCACTGAGCGCCTCCACAACTGGGAGCCAAAATAAACTTCTGCTCCTGATGGATCGTCCCCTTTGGGGCATCGTGTTATGGCGAAAGTGCAGCACGGGACGTCAGGGGCACACCGTGCCGCAGCGCACCGTTCCCTCCGCCGCACTGGGAGTGGGCAGCTACGGGCTAGGTAACCGAAATCGCCTGAAAACATGAACATAAAAGTGTGAAAACATGAAACAGTTAGAAATCAGTCCATAGAAATCTGCTATTTGAAAAGTCTAATGCTTTACTTTTAATAATTATTTCTTTTTTTTTCTTAATAATGCTGACCATATTGTCTTGCATTTTTTTGGCCATTCGAACCTCTTGCATAAACTACATATCCACTTACATCAGCCATACGATTCAGGGGTTCTGTTTATTTAATATTGATTTTAAAAAACTATATATTAAAAATGTTATGAACTGTCTGCAGGATTTTTTTTGAGACAGAGTTTTGCTATGCAGCTCAGGCTGACCTTGAACTCACTATGTAGCCCAAGTTGGCCTTGAGCTCACAGCAACCCTCTTGCCTCAGGCACCCAAGTGCTGGGATTACAGGCATGTATCATCACACAAGGTGAATGAACTGTATTTTATTTTATTTTATTTTTTGTTTATGGAATCCTAGCCTGCAGTTTTTTAAAATTTTACTTTAAAGAGAGTAGTAAATAAGAAAAAGAAAACTAGCAGCATACCAGCATCACAAACATACATGAACCAAGACAGGAACATTTAAAGTGATACAGGGTTTCAAGACAAAATAATATCAATTAACAGTGATTGTTATATTACATATTGTTATCTTCAACTATGCTGCTCAGAGTACCAGATGTAAGAATAGAAGATTTTTCAAACCATTAAAGAGAGTAAGAAAATAATTATTAGATAAAACATTTGGGATTATAATAGAGTTTCACCAGACAAGATGGTAGGAATTCACAATGGTGTTTCCATTGCATATGGTTGCCTTCAAATCAGTTGCTCAGATTACCAGGTATAAGCATGCAAAGTTGGTCATGAACAGCATTTTAAAAACAGATGTGACATTTAAACAAATAGTTACCTAAGTCAGAGAAAAGCACATCACCCCAACCCCTTAACTCTTGGGAGTTTATGCTGTCAATACATTCATTCCTACACCTCATGTCTGAGAAACAAAAGGTCTCATGCAATTCACTGGTGGGGATGGAGGAGATTCTCATGGAGTTAAGGCTGTGTCTAGATGTTCCCTCAAAGCCTCAGGTGGTCTTAGGTGGGTCTTTATGGAGGTGGCTGGATCTAGGATGTGGGATGCTAGGATCCAGGGTGAGATGCTGGGACTGATTCGTGGTGTGATGCTAAGATTGTGGCTGCCCTGCCCTGAGCGTGAGTGCTCCCACCCTAAGGAGGTATAGCTTATGTAGGATATAGAAGACAGAAAGTCTCTGCTTGTTGCTTGTTGCTTGATTCTTGCTACTTCACTGCTTTGCTATCTTCCGCCTACCACGAACTCTTTCTCCTCTGTGATGCCGATGAACGATGCCACTCTGCCTTGGAGCCAGCTGATTATGGGCTGAAATCTCTCCAAACTGTGAGCAAGGACACATGGTAACACAAATAAAGAATAAGAGAAGAACATGGGAACCTAAAAAACACACAGGCTATGGTTGCTGCAGCATTACAGATGGGTGGGAATTAAGGACAAACTTCAACTAAAAATGGTGAGGAGAGAAGGTGTCAATATCTATAGTTCGGTCCACCAGGAATAACATCTGTGTGGGAGAGTCAGTTGGGTTTATTTCTCTTTCCGGCAAGAGGGAACACACACGAGGGGGATCACAGGTAGCTCACTAAGAAGAGGTTAGAGAGAACCTATGATAAGATCGGGGCTGTGGTTGGGTGATTTGGGGGAGAGTCTTAAAGATCTGGGAGCTCTAGACTAGACACTGTCAGAAAATGAGGGCAATTGTATGATCCGGTATCTCAGTGAGGAGAGCAGACCAGAGCACAGATAAAGCTGCGTTTGCTAAAAGAGTAGCAGCCGCTCATTTTAGGGAGATGGAGATGTGTGGTATCTTGCAGGTTTCACAGTGCTTCTGTCTTTGGCCTGCTTTATCAGGATCTCAGGGTGACCTTGTTCGATGCTGCTGTCCTGTGAGACTGTTATGTCCAAAGGGACAGTGTGTCATAGCTGGACTAGCTTCTGGGTGTCCAGAGCTGCTGCAACATATTTCTTTCTTTTGCTCAATATCTATTTACAATGGAAAATCAACAGGATAATCAGTGGTAGCTTTGTTGCGGGCTTGGAGAGAACTGCAGGTGTCTCTGGGGTCTCAGGCATCCACCCACCCTGGCCAACAGGTTGAATGAGCAAGCCAGTAACGGCACTCAGAATATAGGCAGAAGGACAAACCTGTAGTCAGAGATACTAAGTTCAATTGCAACTACATTGAGCTTGAAGTAATCATGCCAGATTTTAATCTCATGACTTCAAAGCTGGCATTGTGTGCCTACAGAGCCAGAAAAACATGATGTTTTGAAAACAAAGATCATAAATATTAAAATCCCTCCTGAAACATTTTGATAGCATCTGTCTAGTGAGGAAATGTAAGGCATTGGTGCCGCAAGCTGTATTTTGTCCACCAGGGGCTATGGCAGAGGCAGTATTTCCTGAGAATTATTTCTCAACAAACCCTCAGTTTTATAGCCAATTCCTTCTTTTTCCTTCACAGTTCATAGTACATATCCTCCCTAGCCCCATTACTTCTTCTTCCTGCCTTTCAAACTGGAAATAAGATTAGAATCAATTCCATTTTCCTAGCTCCCCATTCTGCTTGGGTTAGAACGGCCTCAAGTAATTTCAACCAAAGCAGAGGGTAATTCATCTTCCACCGTCCATCCAAATGCTGAAGGTCTGTTCTGGAGTCACGATTTGTTAGGGGCCAAGTCACGCGTGGGCTTTCTTAAATAAACCCTGGAGCCCTGGAGCTGCCCTACAGGCTCAGCAGTCACCTACCTGCTGTTGCCGCCACTAAGGTCACTCTTAGGAGGCTGGAGTTTAGGGAACTGGGAAGTGTGCATGGTGCGGAATTCAGAAGTGGTCCTCAGGAGAGGGTGCCCGCGCTGGCACAAGAGCCTGTGCAGCTGCCTGGGTGAGGACTTCTGCTGGCTGAATGAACACTGCTCCACAGGCTTCCTTGGTAAAGTGCACTGGAAAATATATTGGTCATATTCCCAATATAGTTGCACAGTGGTGTTTAGCCCTTGGTCAGTGCTTACTAAATGAGCAGCACTGAGCTGCATCTTTCCAAGAATGTGGAAGGAGAGAATGAAGTGTTTCCCCTCAGGTGTGCGCCTAATTCTCATCTGAGCCCTCACAGACCTCTGGGGCTTTGCTGGGCCATTGCTTTCCTCTTACTCAGCCGTAGGAGGACTGGGCCCAGGATCCACCAACATACAAGAAATGGACCAGCTCCAAGGGCAGCCTATTCAAACACAGAGCACTAGTCTCTGCATCTTTGGATTTACTTCAAGAATTTACTCGCTTAGAATATTTAAAAATAGAGCTTGCCTGTTTGAAGTATCCTTAGGACATGAACCCTGTTAGGCATTCCTTGGTAAGAGACAAACACTTGGGGACATTCACAAGTGCTGTGTAAGGACTATCAGAACTACATCACTGGCACCCACTGCATCCGTCCTTCGCTGAGTAGTTGATAGCACCGAGCGGATATGAGCCTGCCCTTGGCTCCAGAGCAGGAGAGCGGGGTGATGAGCCCATCAGTCAGTGAACTCTCATTGTCTGCTGAGGCATTTAGTTCAGGGATGCCCAGACACAAGCATGAAATCAGAGGGACACGCTGGATAAAAACACGGTGTTACCTGGAAGGATGCCACAGGGCACGTGCTGGCTGCCGCCCTCTGCCAGGGAGGGGATGAAGGGGTGAGAGCTGGCCCTCAGGGGAGCCACTGCCAGGAAGGCAGCTGTGAGTCTGGGTGGCACCACCGGGCAGCTGAAGCACTGAAGGTTTCTGAAATTTTCACTCCCATTTGCCAACAGTTTCCTTCTTTAGTTTTTGTGCGAGTGTGACTCACGTTGACTGTGAGAAAGAATGTCTTAATTGATACAGCTGTAAAAATACTTGTCTAAAAGACAATAAAAAATCAGTGATTGGCTCTTAAAACAGGCATTCTTCCCACACAATATTAAATTGAAAGAAACAATCCTGTGATTTGTGAGAGTGAAAGTGGCAGAATTTTTAAAAGATAATTGTTTTATTATGCTTTTTTGAAAGGAAGTTATAACACTAAAGAAATTTAGTTGTAGTAATGCATAGTTGTACAATAGAATGTTTTTATTAATTGGTATTATAGAAATATTTATGCAAGCTTATAATCATAAAATTGAAATTTTTTATGCTTCAGTGGTTTTTTTTATCATGAACAATTTTCTATATTTCTGTAATTCTTTATTTTTTGTTTCTTGTTTTTGTGATATTGAGATTTCAATCCAGGAACTCATGCATACTAAGCAAACACTCTACTGTGGAGAGATACCCCAGACTTTTTAATTTTATTTTCGAGACAGGATTTTGCTAAGTTGTTCAGGCTAGGATTGAATATGTCATCCTCCTGCCTCAGTCTCCCAGGTAGTTGGTTTACGTAGTCTTTATAATTTTTTAAGTTACCATCTTGTTTTTTGTACTGCAGTTGAATTATTCTACCCATACAATATGATGTACTTGGTTTCAGCCTAGTTGTTTGTAAAAAGTACTGCAATGAACGCAGTTATGGAGCATACAGCTTCCTGCTTCTGTTGAATTTGAAATAAGTGAATGACGTGTCCAGTAGTGTGTAAGTCCGAGACTCAGCAAAGCCTTGAGCACTGGCTGGGAAGACGTCTAGCCCCATCATTACGAACTGTACAGTCCTGGGCAGACACGAGCATTCTTTCTTTCTCTCTTTGTAAAGTAGGAATAGTCAGAGCACCTACCCCAGAGGGTTACTGTGAAAATCTGCTGTCACATACACGCGAAGAGGCTTAAAACAATGTATCATGTATAACAAGCCCTGAAGAATTGCGGCTATTATTATTTGGAGTAATATTGGTGCATGAACACATTAAGGTAATAAATTCTGCAGTGCCCCAGCTTTATCATTTCTGCCTATTAGTAATGCTTTGCCACTTTAACAGACATCTACAATAGCTTAGAGTAGCCTTAATTCTTAATTACCGAAGTTAAGCATTTCTCCGTGTATTATTTTTTGTGTATTGTGTACGTTCTTTAATAAATAATTTATAAAGTAGTCCTAATACTGCACAGGGTTGTGACTTATTTCCTCTCCCTACCATAATGAATCACGAAACTCCACAGTAACTTAGAACAAAATGGAATTATTCTGCTGCACTTCTGGAGGTCAGAAGTCTGAAATTCAGTACTGTCAGGGCTGTGTTCCTTCTAGATGCTTCAGGGTGAATCCATTTTCTTACTGTTTTTAGTTTTCAGAGGCCATCTACTTCCTGGCTCATTGTCCTTCCTTGTAGGACCCCATTCCTAAGTGAGGGGAGCCCAAAGGCTGGTTCAGCTGCCCAGTGGAAGGATGTAGATGGGTGAAATCTCCATTTATGTTTTTGGTTGAGTCAATATTTTATAAAAAGTAAAGGAAATGAATTAGGTGACTTTAAAGAGTCCTCCCTGATCTAAAATTCCATCATTCCTATTCAGTTTGCTTCCTCCATTGGTAATTGTAACACTTTAGCTTCTGGGCCCCAAGGAAACAGAAATTACACTCCCTCCCAGAAAACGACTTTAAAAGGACTTTTTAGGTAAGTAGCTGCTAAGAAAAAATCATTATTAAAAATTGCTTGTTTCTTCCAACATATCCTAGGCTTTTGAACAGCTTCAACTTCCTTACCAAACTACACTGCTAAAGCGACGCTATATTCTTTTGTTTTGGAAGCAACAAAACCCTTCAGATTGTACTTAGAATAAGCACTCTCACACTTTCTGCGGCTCTGCCTTCTGAGTGTGTGTGTGTTTCTCTGTGTGTACTTACAACCTTAATACATTGTTCTATTTCTTTAGAATTAAAGTCTATAGTCAGAAATGGGTTTCTAGGAAGGCTTCGTGAATTTCTGGGGTACACACAATTTTACCATTGGCTCCTTCTTGCTCCACAGCCACTGATCCCCAAAATTCCCCTATTCGTGTGTGTTTTCTGGTTCATCTTGAATGGGTGGCAGTGACAGGCCCGCCACGTTTCCTCCTCCACCATGGCACCACTCTCCTGTAGTTCTGATTGACCTTTAGTTTTCCTCCTTCCGACTGGCCATGAGGATCAAATAAAGTATACCTAGAAAGAGCTGAGAGTGCCCGGCCCATTGTTGGTACGTAATATGTGAAATATTATCTATGTGAAATGTTTTATAAAGTGGCCATATTATCCTACAAAATATCCAAAATGGTCAACTCATCAAGACAACAGTCTTACAAATGGTGTGCCACAGACCTCCAGTGCCTCTTCCTATGAAACAGTGGTAACTTATCACAAAGCCTTAGAGCACAAGGTGGAGGGTTCCACCTCAGCCCGTTCTGCTCTTGGACCTGCCTGTCAAACCTTCATGCACATCAGAAAGTCCTTGAGGGCCTAGGAAGCTGCAGACCACTCCGACACACCCAAGGTGACTGATCCTGTTGACGGGGTAAGGCCCAGGAATTGGCACTTCCACAAACTCCCTGGAAACACTGCCACTACTTGTCCATTACCACACTGAGAACCATCGATCTCCATAAAACTACACGTCTCAAAAGAACGTGGACCAAGGTCTAAAACCTGCAGAAAAGCCTCCTGAGTTTGCATTGGCTGCAAGGCCACCTTCGTGATGTAGGTGGTCTACTGCCCTTGTTTTTCAATCTGACTTGCATTCTAGAGACACTTGGGCAGTTTTGAGAAACACCCATCCCCAAACTGGGCCATTCAGATTCTCTGGAGGTTATACAGCAGTTCCCTCTTATTTGTGAGGGAGATGTTCCATCCCCAGTGGATACCTAAAACTTTAGTATCAAACTCATTTTTCTATAAATACACTATTATAAAGTTTAATTTATAAATGTACATTAATAACAAAGCAAAGCAATTACAATGAACTGTAATAACAGCCATGAGACTGTGGTCTCTCCAAATACACTGTATTTATCCTTATTGTCAGATGACGTAATGGCTACACGATGAGACAGTTCACAGTCACGGTGATGTACCACAGGGCGGCTACTGGCTTTGTCTTGGATCCCCAGGAAGCCATTCCCAGTAACATGATGGAGTCTGATGCCTTGTGACTTCACCCTGCCCAGGACATGGACTGTCCCTTTCTCCATTGTATCCACAAGGTACACACTGTCAGTCACTTGATAGCTTGGTTATCAGATCAATTGCCACGGAATTGCAGGCCCATATTTAAGTAATTTTTAGAATGATGTGTAATTTAAAACATATGAATTGTTTATTTTTGGAATTTTTCCTTTTAGTATCCTCTGATGATGGCTGACCATGGATAAATGAAACCATGCAAAATGAAACAGTGGGTAAGGGGTTGGGGACAGTTATAGTTTTCAAATTCTGAAGTGAATCAGCACAGAGACCTATTACCTCACAGTACACATCCATTAAAACAGTTCCCAGCCCCAAAGACCCAAAGTGAGCTTCGCGGAACTTCCTAGACCCAGAATGGGGAGGACTAGGTAGCTAGAGCATTGTTTTAGAATTTCCATGGCTCCTCAAATCATGCTAAAACGGAAGTTCCCTTGAGATTCTTTCTCTTCCCTTAGAGAAAAGCAATTTTTTAAAACTGAGATCATACTAAAAGGGCAAAAACTGAAAATAAAACAATAAATTTCATTTAACCAATACTTACTGACCCCCTATTAGACTACCAGGTAAGGAAGAAACATCCTCAAAGGCGTCTCATTTTAGTAGGGAACTTCTGTGTAGATCTGAACACGTTGGATTATCAATAGCTTATCTTTTTGAACCTTATAATCAAAACTGATTTCAATGAGGTCAAAACCTTTCTAAAAGAGAAATGAAGAGTGTCAAGAAGAGGTCTTTGATGTAGGAACACACAAACTCAGTCCAGCTAACTTGACGATGAAAGATTTAGTTAAGGATTCCTAAGTTATCTCATGGAGCACAAGGACTGGGAGCACACTGGCCCCACAGTGGGTCTGGTCTTGTCTCTGAGACTGCGCTTTCCAACAAGAGTTTTCTGTACTGTTGCTTTGTGGGCCAGCGTACCTGCTTACTGACTTACACAGAAGCAAATGGGCTCGGCCTCAAGGATCATCCCCTGACACACGGCCACTCTTGACAATTAACCCTCTCAGGCTCTTAGTCCCTGTAAAATCATCAGCAATCAGACCGGTCTTTCTGTCTACTGTGCTGCTCTCTCTGGGCTGGGCTACCTCTCATGGATGAGCTGCAGCCAGCAGAGTGACCAAGTGCAGTGACCTGCTTTCGAAGAGGTGGTTTGGGTGGATTCTTCAGGAAAGGTCCATATAGAGGCTGCTAACCCACTGATACAGGGGCTGCTAACCCACAGATACAAGGGCTGCTAACCCACAGATACAGGGGCTGCTAACCCACTGATACAGGGGCTGCTAACCCACTGATACAGGGGCTACTAACCCATGGATACAGGCACAAAAAGGCAGATGCCATATTTCACACACCGAGAATACAAAGAGAACCATGCATGAAAACAAAAATACAAAATTAAAATAGGGAGAAAAAAGAAAGACCCTGTGCAACATGAAAACACAAGACCAGAGATTTTACAGAATGCAGTGAGAATAATTTTCAGATAGGAATGGTTTTCTTTAACCTGCTCAGGTTAATAGCTACCTAATAGCAAACTCACTACATAGTTGTTTTGTCTTTTTAAAAAATGTGTTTAAATCCAATTTTAGGGCTTGCCTTTTCAATTTAATATTTGATATGCAAAAACACATCATTTCAGTTCACAACTGTAAAAAAGCCCTGAAAGGACTCTCACTTCTACCCCTGTGCCCTGTACCCCACCGCCACCCATCCCACATGACTATCATGTTTATTAGGTCTGGATTTTCCTATCAGTCTCTTGTGAAATGAGGCAAATGCACACGTTTTTATTTCCCTTTCTTTCATTAACCAAAGACATTTTTTTATAAAGTTCTAAATCTTTTTTTTTCTCCACAGAATTCTATGTTCTGAAGTATATTTAAGCTGAAAGCCAACACACATCATTAGAACACAGAATTCACCACCGCACCCCACTCATGATTACAGGCTGCTCTGCTGTGTGGGTGACTAAGGCTTATTCAACCACCCTCTTACAGATGACTTCAAGGTGCTCCGTCTTTTGCTACTCAAATCTTCTATGAATAAACCTGAACACATGTTGCTTCCCATCTGTAGAGGCCTCTCTTTAGGTATAAGCCTAAAAGAAGAGTTCTGGGGCACTGCAAAGTTCCCCTCAGCAAAGGTAGGGACATGTTTCAACCTACCAGCAGAATTGGCCAGTGATTCATTCTCTATCTGGGTTTTTAACCAATCTGACAAGTTAAAATTTATATTTTAGGTGATTGTAAGCTGTATCATTTCTTGTGAGTGGAGCTGGTCAGCTTTCAGATAGCATCATTTACCTCCTTCATTTTAAACAATTTCACGATGCTCATATATTTACATGCAGTTGTAAGAGGTAATAGGGGGCTGAGGGTGCAGCTCGGTGACAGAGCGCTTGCCCAGCATTCCTGAGGCCCTGGGTTCAAGCCCTGGCACCACAAAGTCAAGAACACAGGAAAAGTACATTCTGTATAGTTTATGTAGTTCTCCTGCCCACGATGAGGTCTTGCAGACTTGTGGTGTAATGTCACTGACATCTATACAGTCTACGTGTAAGACAATGGCTCCTTCCCCTTCTTCTTATGTGGCACTGTGTTAACTGAAGACAACGTAAGCGTATGATTCCCCTCATGATTTGCCAAAAATAAATACATAAATGTAAAAACAGACCCAAGAAAACTAGGCTTTCTGAAGAACTGGAAAAGAGCTATGCAATGGGCAGTTGCCTTTAACCATGTCTGTTCCAGGAAGGCATGCCAGGTACCAAGCCAGGCCACACCCTACCCCAACTCCAAAGTGGGAACCGCCCCCTCCATAGGAGCCGGGTGACGGGCCACCGCACAGCCTATGGTGGAGCTCTGGGAATTTCCCTGCTTATGGCACCTGTCCAAAACTCATGCCTGTTTTCCTACCATGTTTGCAAGTCAGGTATAAAATATTTTGAGGACAGAAAGATCCTTCTCCACGGGCAAGCATCCTCCATACTTTGTTGTGGCCTACTAGGGGAAAACTGTCTCATTCACCCCCATACCCAAAGAACTCAGCACAGTGCCTGTTACACAGTAGGTGCTTAATAAATGCTAAAAAGAAAAATTGGCACTGGAGAGTCTAGAGAACTGGTTGCTAGTTTACTAGACAGGCTGGAAGATTGCAAGACCAGTGTATTCAAGAGAGCGCTTACACCGAGATCAAGGGGAAAGCAAAACAAGAAACCAGGTCACCACAGCGGCCCTCTGCTATCTGGACAGAGGTGCTGGGGATTTCATGAAGACTGCAGGAAAATCAAGTCACTATCTTTCAGATCCCAACAAAGATGGTGCAAGAAAAGCGAGCAAAGCAGGTGGAGGGGTACATGAGAGGGAAAACTGAGTTGAGTGTTAAGATAATCCGTGGAAACTGAATACACACAAACACTTCCTCAGGTGTCAGTTCTATTTCAGAGGTAAGTTAACACTTCGATAAGCTGAAGGGCGGGCCCCCAATCTGAGACTCTACCACCAAAGTATTAAGTGTCCTCTAACACGTGGCAAGAGTGACCACTTCTCAGGTCTGTTGTTTTAAAATAAAAGTTACAGGTCTTCCAAAAACTCCACAAGAAAACTCCTGGAATTAATTGACAAATTCAGCAGTGTAGCCGGATACAAAGTCAACACCCAAAAATCAATAGCATTCCTGTACACAAACAACAAACAGACTGAGAGAGAAATTGAGGAAACCATACCTTTTACAATAGCAACCAAGAAATTGAAATACTTAGGAATCAATCTAACAAAGAATGTGAAAGATTTATTCAGTGAAAACTACAGTACTCTGAAAAAGGAGATTGAAG